>JAGFVP010000191.1:0-58998 GCA_021031095.1 Bathelium albidoporum
CTGTAGCCCCCTCCCCCCCGGCCCCCGTCACCGACAGGAAGAAGCCATTGCGCAACTTCCCATAGCGCAGGCTGCGCGCATGCAGCGCCGCGCCGCCGTCCTGGAACAAGCTCTGCACCTCGGCGACAAGCAGCTCCCCCTCGACAAAGTACTGGCGCACGTTGAGCTCGTCGACGGCGGTGCGCTTGCGCAGGACCCCGCCGGGCAGGTTGATCGCGGACAAGGGCAGGGTGGCGAGCAAGGGCGCGCCGATGTCGACGTGCCAGCGCTTGCCGGTCGCGCTGACGGCGGCGATGCGGCCGACGACGAGGTCGCCGATGGAGGGCGTGTAGCGCGTGCGCAGCGGCGTGATGGAGAGGAGCTTGTTGGTGCGGGAGAGGGTGCCGAAGAGGGTGGAGTGGATGGTGGTGGGGTGGGTGGGGGTGATGGTGGTGCCGTGGCCTCTGTAGGGAATGGATCAGTGGGCGACGTTGGAGGAGATGAGAATGGGGTTGGGTAGTTTGTAGGAAAAGTAAACGGGGAGCACGAGGGTAGAGGCAGGGACAAGACTTACCTACCTCATCCATTGCGGATCGTCTGTGATGATTTCTCCAGGGGTAACAATAGGCTTTGCGCGCCGTTTGGAGGAGGCATCAGTCATTGCAACATCGCCCTCGAGATCAAATTTATCCTCAGCATCTGGATCTTCATCATGGCGTTGAGTGGGCGCTGCAAGCGCTGGAGGGAGAATGGAGATGGGCATCGTGATTGTGGACGCTTCTCCTATATTAGAGAAATTTTTTTGAATGCCGTTATCTAGAAAAATAATCGAGCACAAGGTGTGCCGCCCTTTCTACGAGAGGCAACAAGGGGGAATCTCTATAAGAGTCTCATCATAACTGGCAATTCATGAAGTGGTCTGCGCGTTGCGACGTCATTATTTAAAGACATTTGGTTGACCTGATATCGATAAGTTCACTTCCGAAGCTCTCAATGTTTTCTTAGCCACTCAAACGTGTTTGATATATACAATCAATGCATCTCACACCGAACATCGTTGAAGCGCGTACTTCAACGTCCCTTTGACCACAAAGCATAACGGAGTTCGGGTGCATTTGGGGCTGATGTAAAACTCAAAAATCAGCTAGAAAGTTATCAAATTAGCCTCAGTACCTAAGTAGGTGCCAAGGCGGGCTACTCCAATATTGATGATCCGCAGCCAAAGTGCTAGGTCTAACAAACCCAGCAATTAGGTAATTCTTCCATCTAAGCGGCGGCAAGGACCAAGTCAAGGTTCATAAGGGTTACGACTGCCAGTGTAACCCAAAAGTCGTTCTTCCAAGGATGCGTCCTTTCGGTCGATATATGATTCAACAGCCTCCACTCGGCTATCACAAGCCGCTGACTTTTAGCTTCTTGACTCCTTGTAAGGATGAGACTTGGCGTGAAAGAGCCTGTTGTCGCTGAAGATTACCTTGGCCCAGGAACGGAAAACATACAGGTGTACAAGCATGTTGATGAACAAGACCCCGCCGTGGCATCTTTCAATCGGTCGAAGCATCGTTGAATAGGCTTGGTGCTCGCTCCACAATCAATAGCATCACCAAATGATCCACTGGTATTACTTTATCTCTTTTGCCTTGCTCACACCGTCACCAATGCCTTGAGAAGTACACAATATGGAAAAGGCAGTTTGTCTATTCTTCGTGGCCTTGATCAACGGTCTGAACGAATCGTTCACCGTTCTAGGTTCCCCTAACAGTGGCATCTTGGTCAAGCAATTTACGGGGACCGAAATTTGTACTATTGGATCACAGAGGCAAATTCACCCAGCGAAGCCTCTACATTCTCATGGCCTTCTGGAGATCTGCTTTGCTCTCTCTCGATCTTGAACGAAGGTCGACATGGATTCGTCCGATGTCCTGTATTTACCCGATGTGGCCAAGACCTCTCTGATTCGTCAGGCAGCATCCCGAGATTAATACATATAGCGCCCACGTCGAGGTATGCTTTGATGCGTCTCTTGGCTACTTTCGTTCATTTTCGCAATGAGTAATCCAAGAAGTGTTCCTGGGAGGTCACTATCTAAACAAAGGTAGAGAATGCATGCAGTGTCCCCGCATCACGTCATTTTCCCTTGGCCTGCAGTTCTATTTCTAACTAGGAGGTGCCGAACCAATGACACAGCTTTACTTGGGCAAATTGACATTGTAACAGCCTCTCTTGCATGTTTCCGATTTACAGTCGAAGTCTTTCAAGGGAGTTTGAGCATTAGGCCCGAGGAAAAATGGCCGATTTTCATGGCTTCACGTTTGGATAAAATCGATCACATTTATGTACATAGTAAAGAATGATCAAAGTCATCTAAAACGAATTGCCTAAAGGATTCGGAAACTTTCATTCATTCCTCAAGCAAAATGATGCCATCGGCAAACGCTACTATTAAAAAAGCCTTCTTCCCCGTTGAATTTCTATCTCATCGTCAAGAACATAGCAGCTATCCTCTTCTTCTACCTGCATCAGAATATCAACGCCTCCTTTTTTCCCAAGATGCTGCTCAAATCTTCACTCCTTCTATTTCTAGGTGCTTCTTGCACGGCAGCACAGAGTCTGGCATCAGTACTCTCAGGGAATCCCGATCTCTCCAGTCTTACAAGCGCTCTGGAAGAATTTCCCGATCTGTTGAGCGCGCTCAATAGCACCTCGAACATCACCGTCCTAGCTCCAAATAATGCAGCCTTCCAGGCCTTGGCTGCTACTCCCGCAGGACAAGCTGCACAAAGCGACGCCGGACTGCTGGAGGCAATCCTTGAATACCACGTAGTCAGCGGAGTTTACCCAGCATCGTCAATCCCATCGACCGGAGCTTTTGTGCCGACACTGCTCACTAACACATCATACACCAATGTCACAGGGGGACAGCGAGTCGAAGGGATTAGTTCGAACGGTGGCGTTACATTCGTCTCTGGGGGGAAAGCCACATCAAATGTCACCCAAGCGGTATGCTTTTCCAGTCCTTTCCCAGAGGGCGCTATATTCCGTCAGTCTATTTGTTGATTCTTGAGACAGGACATCACATTCGACGGTGGCATTGTCCATGTAATCAACGCTGTGCTCACCGTGCCTGCAAACATCACGGCGACTGCTGAAGCTGCAGGTCTGACATCGCTCGCCAATGCCCTAATCCAAGTGAATCTCTTGGAGACTGTGAATGACTTGGCGGATGTGACTGTCTTTGCCCCCACTAACGCTGCATTTGCTGCCATCAACTCCACAGTCGCAGGCTTGAGTGATGCTCAACTGGCCGGCATACTCGAGTATCACGTGATTAGTGGCACTGTTGGATATAGTACTTTACTTACAAACGGGGAGACCATCCCCACGCTCGATAATGGTGCTAATGTCACGATCACACTTGGCAATGGCACTGTGAAGGTCAACCAGGCAAATGTTGTCATCCCGGATGTGCTTGTTGCGAATGGCGTTGTCCATGTTATTGATGCGTAAGCACTGTCTGGAGCTGCTTAACATGAACTGCATACTGATCTTTCTAGTGTTCTCATGCCGCCCTCTTAAGAGACTCTGGCTGCGGCGCTTCTTGGGGCATAGTCACTTTGGTTCGACTTGCATCTGCCTTGCATCCAAGCAATAGCGGCATTAGCCTTAAAAGTAGTCTCCAGCCTGGCGGGTAGTAACAGAGAAGATTGCAGCTTTCTCTTCTAGGAGACAGGAAGCACTGGAGTAATGATTAGCCTGAATGTCAAATAAAGTCTCCTTCCTGAAAAGTTATTACAAAAAAAGTGCCTGCTTTAGTGGTGCAAAAATCTCTACAGATTTCACTCAGCTTGAGACGAGTAACAGTTTCGCCCTATCGCGTGGACTGCCTTTGCGATTGGCTTTTCATTTGCTCCTTCGTACTTCGTACGTTTCCTTCGCCGTACCAACGCCCTTGCTCGACGTCATCTGCAAACACCGCGGCCTGTCGAACACCCAAAGTCTCGCCAATCCACCGCAACCGATTTGCTATCCAAGCTCGCATATCTGGAGATATGAATCGCATCCTACCCGCAATTCGTAACGGTGCGATGATCTGAATACAACTTGCAGCTGACACGACCCCCAAGCTACCTTCATCATAAGTCACAGTGGGCGGGCGCTCGAACCTTCTCAATGCATTGAAAAGTTTCTCAAGTTCGCTGCCGCTTGCTGGTCCGCCTATGGATTTGATTGCTCTCTGCCGCTCTGCTCCTTGGGTGTACAGCAGGTGCAGATGCCCTGCATGCTGCGGCATTGTGGCACATACGTCATTGGCCATCAGTATTACAGTAGCTTCCGCTTTCTCAGATCGTACCCTGTACAATGCCGAGAGGGATCCCTCACCAGCGTTCAAAATACTACGCCATATGATTAGATTAATGACCATCCGAAGCATACGGAGCACATTCCAATTCCTCGCACACCAGGGATCCCGATACCGATGGAAGTAACCTTTGTACGCCAACTCCGGGTGTGCTGTCGTATAGAACGTCTCGTATTGCCATTTCAGCGGCATGCTCTCGAATATCGCTTCAGTCTTCTCATCTAAATCCACAAGAGCTGATATGATTTCGGCCTCCGGCGCCTTTCGAGCGCGTAAAGGCATGAATGAGTTGATGAAGTCTATCATAATCCCTGTGATCTTGAACATCGAGTTATGCGTTCCCCTCAGCCGGCCGACTTCTGCTCTTAGCTCAAGCACAGTTTCTGGGACCGGAAGCGCATGCCACAAACAACTCGTCAATATATTTACAGTGAGCTGGTTGAATAGGCGATGTCCGAGCCGGGTTCGTACTTGGTCTTTCCCCCGAATGCTCAGGAGCATGCTTGCCCCGTCGACATGTTTCTTCCAGGACTCCGGAGACCCTTCGGCTTCAAAGGTGATCTGTTCGAATTTCGTCAAGAGTAGGATTGCTATCAAGGTCTTGTCATTCTTTGCGGAGGACACTAATTGGAGGGCAAGATTCGTTCTTCGCAGCGCGACTCCATACGTTTTTCGGGCTTTTGCCATTACTGACTCACAATGCAAGACATTTGCAAGACCTGCCAGTCCGACTGCAACAACACCTGTCAGGACAAGGTCGTCTGCCCCGGCTTTTGCAACCAAACCAGGCAGATACTCAAAATAGCCGTGCTGCTGATCACTCGTGCATTCCATGACGTAGTGGGAAAAGACGAACGAAACTGCCTGGGCTTCAATGTCGGGGGATAGACCAACCGAAGGACTGAGATTTTCCCGTTTCTCACTCAAGCCCCCACTCAGGTGCCACTGTTCAACGCCGGTTCCCCTTAAATCAAGTTGCGGGCGAGACTTTGACAACGAAGCAGTCTTCTTTTGCGACTTTACACCGAACGGCGATCGGAGCTTTTTCGTCTTTGCAGGTGTTCCATCTCTGGCGGTTAATTTTCTCTCCAAGCCATCATTTTCGCTCTTGAAGAGCATATCAAGCTGGCGTCGATAACCTGGGCATGGAGAGCGGAGCCTCGAACACTGTGCACATCCCGCTTGATTGAGATCACACTAGAATTGGTCAGCAATGATCCACAGTGGCTGTCTAAAACAAGCTTGAAGACTAAAGCACGCGATCACAACCGTTGTAGCTGATTCCTCTTGGTAAAGTTGGTATATCGAAAGAATTAGATGTCATTCTTAAACAGACAGCATAATTGAGTATAATGGAACCCCTTGACTTGCGGCAATGAAAGATAGTGTACATTTGAACACGATCAAAGCGCACGAAACTCTGTATTACCAAATTCGAACCTTGTGATATCTGAGATCTAGGGCTCACCTTTATTCTGCGTTCCCGACAGCGGTGGCAAGCCCGAGAAGGTTTTCCTGAATTGACCATTGATAGGCAAGATGAATCAAAGTCTAAGAATTAAGTATGACCTCAAGATGTAATTGAAATTGATGAGCTGGATTTATTCCGCCTGTGAAGAAGAAAACTGTACGAGGTATCTACCTCAGTGTTCAATGAGTTGAGTGCTCACCGAACGAGAGCACCGGCCCCTTTTGACCATGAGCTGCAGGCACGAGCCAGGACCATGCGCACACACCATTTTCAGAGCTGATACGACGATCTTACCAGCTTCTCTAGCATTTGCATAGGTGAAAGGCTTAGCTTTATTCTTAGGCGTCTTGCAGCGGCCTCGCGGTGTTGGTCATTGGCAGAAAGGGGCTGTTAAGCGGCGGGACCACTTGCTCAAAGGAGTAAAAGCCGCGAATTCCCAACTGTTTCCCGATGAGGTCTAGGTCAGGGTCTATGAAGATTACCTCGCAGCTCCACAGAGGCTAAAAATGTGCAGTCAAATCAATAACTCCGTGTGTGAGGTCTCTGGGTTGTATCGATTCTGGGAGACGATGATTCCTCGTTAAGGTAGCTAAGCGAAACTTATCAAGAGATATCGACCCAGCGGGATTGCCAATATCCTCCGACTTGATTGATTTTTGATGATATTTCATATTGTATATGAGCTCCCATATTGCGAAGAAAGATTACGCCCGTGTATTTGCAAGGAGGGACTTTTATAAGAGTAGACTAAGAATAATTGCGGAGCTGCTTTCAACAGCTGACCCGCCCTGTGTCATGATCTACGGGAAGTCCCAAACAGTACATGTTGCTATCTCCTGATTGCGACAATCTTCTGAACAGTTGGATACGTCCATTTTCCGTCGCTGAGTGAACTATTCGGAGCATACAGTATCACTACATTCTTGTTGGCTTATGCTGAAACTCTGGAGAATAGGGCACCACTTACATGTAAGGCTGAGCTTAGCAGTATCTGCCGGAGCCGGGAGCCAGCTGCAGTGGTTTGGCCTAATCAGTCCTGAGTCTTTGTGGGAAAAGCATGCATACTTAGTAAGGGAGATACGGAGCGCGCAATTTACTTTGCAGTCCAATTACCAGGCGGAGTTGCATTCTGAACCAAGATTTGGAATGGCTGGTCAACAGCTGATGCGTTTAATCCATAGACCTGCTGGCTATCTGGATACGTGACATTACTCCTGTCGCCAACTTCGTACTTGTTTTCCGAGTTTTCGACAAAGAAGCCCGAAGAATTGTACATGGTCACACTCCAAAAGCCACCAGATTCGACCGACGGCTTGCTTGAAAAGGTATACATGTATGCTTGAGCATCGCTCAGTGACAAGTCTGGCTCTGAGCTTTCGTACTGTGGGTACAAAGCCTGGTCAGCTGTATTTACCAGACACCCAGATACAGCATTGGCACGGGCTATATGATTAGGGCCGTACAAGCCTTGTGGCACGTATCCAGCCCAGCCGTTGCCAAGCTATTCGGCTCCAACCTCCTGCTAGTGCGCAATGGAAGCTTTGAAGTCTGCATAGGCTTGCGTAAGATTCACGTCCTGAGGCTTGTGATAATGGCCATTGCCAACCCCAGCAGTACAGAGTTGACTGTTGACAAGTCCAGTAAGATTCGTATCAATTGGAGGATTTCTGGGCGACAGACGTGCCAGAAGCTCTAGGAAGCCAGATACCGTGTCATTAGGCAGGCCCAAGAAAGTTGCATTCGTGAGTGGCTGTACTGCAGCATCTCTACAGGAATAGTCACGCTTGACGGTCTTGACACTGCTTTTGTGTTTTAAGCCTTGAACATAGGTCAGGTCGCTTCCATTGTTCCGGACTAGAATACGCTCAAGTATAGTGCCATCTGTGGTGGGAGAGTTGATACAGCCATTGTAAGTATTGGAGCAGGATCCGTTAGACGCCTGAAATCCTGGTGGCTCGTTGACATCGACAGCTCGGCGTAGAAGGTAGGTTCCAGCAGCCTTCTTGGTCATGCTGCCAATATTGGCATATTTCTCCCCATACCTCAAGCTTACATTAGCGTGCTGTTTCGGACGGTCAGGCTTAATAAGGTGCATGGGCATACGGATCAAAGAGCAAAATCCCAATAACGGTCTGCGGCCACAATCGGGACGTGGATCTCAAAATTTTGCTGAGACAGATCATAGGTCGCTTCAGCATAGATAGTATCGTCATTTGGTTTGACGACGGTCTCCGTCTGAGGGGAGGTAAGTTGATAATTAGACTGCAGCGAGTTGAGAGCGCCGCCAAGTACAAATTTCTCATATATTTTGGCAAAAGAAGGCAGTGGATAACCGTACTGACTAATATCAGAAGACGTTTGCTGCCAACAGAATGTATTCTCACCGTCGGGGAGAAAACCGTTGCTTGCAAAGCCATCGTAACACAGGCAATATTGATAACTTCAATAGGAACTAAGAGTTGTAAAACGGTCACTCAGAGAATACAGAACGGTAACGAGGACGAAGAACCGAGACAATCGAAATGCAAAGTGCTCTTTATAAAGATATAGACTTCGATCAGGAAGGCGTAGCCTGGTTCTCCGAGAGAGTTCCAGCGATTCCGGCGCCTACAAGCCACAACGCTAGTTCAGCAGGATATTGGACTGCGAAAGACTTGCCCTCTCGTGCATATTACGAATTGAGCATCCTGACTTCAAACTTCAGCTTCAGGATTCTATGGCAAGTTTCCAAGCGCGGAGATGCCATGGCAGACACAGCCATCCGATCCTCGCATAAGAAACTATCCGGAGAATCACGCGAAGCTTCCCATTTATTTTGGTTGAAGTTTCAGCTTGCGATCTACCGGCTTATAGTACAAAGTGCAGAGAATGAGCGAGAAGAAGCTGGAGGTCGCGAGACGAATGGGTTTCTAGAGCGGGACTAGCGTTGGTGTAGTTCTACGAGAGCTGAGCATCGTCACCTGGGAACGAAATCCATCCCTATCACTGTCCCAGACGCGACATTACGCTCTGGAGCCACAAATATAGGGTTTCGCTTGTTAAGGCTAGTTGTTTTCGCGCTCTCATTTCCTCACAGACAGCAGGTTACTTTCAGCCGTGACCTCAGCGGCTGCAACGCCATCCTGCTACACTGCATCCTACCCCAAGAGGATGGGGAGTCTGCCCAAAGCCTCCTACGCATGGGTCAACCTTTAGGAACGCTTCTACACTGGTAAAATTTATCCTAATTGCCATATGCTTCCTCCAGATGTGCTTCGCATGGTCTTCCTAGAAAGGTTAAAATTTCTTTCTGATTTTGTAGATCCATGGCTGCTCTCCATAACATCATGCCGGAGATGGGAAGTATAAGAACTCTCTTTCGTCCCTCCTCTTATGACCACCGCGCCAGGCGATCATCGCCCCTGAACCCGTTACTTGAAGATTTAATCTTTGTTCAATTTGATCTCCCGCCTCTAGAGACTTTTCGTTGTTTCTCCGCTTAGTATTTGTTACCACAATGCTGTCACCGCTTTCGAACACAGTCAACAGGGCAATGCTCTGGATGACGTTAGCTTCCTCTGCTATGGCTGCGGGTCCTCCAGTGCCAACATCTAATCCTAATTCATCTTATGGGAAGGTCAATATCAACATGACATATCATTCGGTAGGACGATCGCTGTCTTCCACATCCAAAGTTTGTTTATATTTTGGAATGGCAGCACTGATGTCCTTATAATAGAGGCCTGATCTGCAGCCACCGAAGATTGTGTTCAGTGTTTACGATACGGAAAAGGTTATCCCAGGTTACATACTGATGGCTCCCTTCACTCCCCCGCTCCAGGGAAACCTCAATTCTGGAAGTGCCACGAGCTCCCTGTCTTCGCCAGGGGCGCTCGAGTTCTATGAGGCAAGCACCATTCAGAACGGACCTTATATCTATGATCACAAGGGCAACCTTGTATTTAGTGGATATGGTATCGAAGGGGGGGAAAACACCCACGATGTAAAACTCGCAGAGTACGAAGGAGAGCCTGCTATCTCATATGGACAAATCATCGACGTGAGCAGCGGGAGCAGGGGGCACGGAGTCATAATGGGAAAGAATTATCAGACCATTGCGACCGTATATGCTGGGAACGGACGCACATCTAACGATATTCACGAGTTCACAGTGCTCCCCGATGAGACTGCCTTGACTACCATTTTCATGCCGACACAATACGATCTCAGTGCTTACGGAGTAACAAACCAGTCTGTTGGTTGGATAGTGCAACCCATCTTCCAAAATATCGACATCAAGACTGGCGATGTCCTTTTCGAATGGGCATCGCTCGACCACGTTTCGCCATCTGAGAGCTACAATACGATCAATGGCCCCACTGCCGGCGACGGATTGAGTGTATCAACTGCCTGGGACTTTTTCCACATGAACTCTGTCGAAAAAGATGCTGTTGGCAACTATCTTATCTCGTGTCGCTTCCTCTCTGCCCTCATATACATCGACAGTAAAGACGGCCACATCATCTGGCGTATGGGTGGCAAGAAATCCGACTTCACCTTCCAAGGCTTTAACAATACCAATGCCCCCTTCGCCTTCCAACACCATGCCCGCATTCGTTCCCAGAATGCCACACAATGGACCATATCCCTCTTCGACAACGCCAACGACGGCGTCCCCACCCCAGAGACCGACGGCTCCGAAACGCTCGGTCTCATCTTCACCGTCGATCTGCCTACCAAGGTCGTCACTCTTCAGCACAACTACTCTATTGGGGTCCTCTCCAGCTCTCAAGGGAGCATGGATGTACTTCCAAACGGCCATGTCTTCATGGGTTTCGGTTCGGAGCCCTACATCGCTGAGTTCCTGCCCGACGGCACTCAAATTATGGTAGGCCAATTTGGTGCTAGTCCGGAGCTAGCTGAGAACTATCGCGCCTTCAAGATTGCGGCGGATGCCTGGCATGGATTTCCCGATTCGACGCCTGCATTGTGGATGTTTGCAAATAGTACGAGCGAACGGACTGCCTTTTACGTGAGCTGGAACGGCGCGACGGAGGTAGCGACCTGGAAGTTCTATGGTGGGGCTATGGAGGGAAATGGACGGCATGATACGCCAGTGGAGGTGGGCACAGCGACGAGGGATGGGTTTGAGACGACATTTGTAGCTGAAGAATTTTATGGGATGGGATATGCTGAGGCCTTTGACAAGAATGGAAAGAGTTTGGGCAAGTCGCCATTGAAGTCTACATTCTATCCAGGCAACAACGGTACCGGATGGTATTAGGTGCATTCAGAGCGTGAGACGAGATAGTCTTAGAAATGTTGTTGCGCAGGGTATTTTTGTTTCTTTCTAATATCCTCTCTGAAGTCTTCTCGGCTTTAAGGGAGCTGGTCATTATTGTATGGGTCGCACTAAATGGAATTACGCTATAGTTGTGCTAATGGAGTTTCGATGATGGATTGTCCCAACTTTTGAGGACTCTTGGTCATCCTGAGTGCATCATCTTCATGGACACATCTTCAGCGCGAAGTGTCTTGCGGTTCAGTCAGAGGTGCAGTTGTTCAAAGATCGTGAGAATTGGCACTCTGCAACGTAAGTATTTCAAGGAATGGGAATCTATCCACATGCCTGAAAATATCGAAAACGTTAAGCGCCGATACTCACCACAACCTAGAACGCCAGTAGTTCCAATGCATAACTCTCGCGTGCAGACCTGTATCGTGCCCCGAGTAGCTCGCGGGTTCCCATTCTCTTCGAAGATATTCCTACCACAGCGCTCATCAGTCATTTCAGCACCCGATCATACGTCTGACCCCTCACGTTCCCCCCACCCATACTGCTCCTCACATTCCGCTTGAACCCCTCACGGTTCGTCTTCAGATCCTCCGCCGCCTCCTTGTTCAGCGGATCGCTCGCGTTCGGCTCGAGAAAGAGGAACTGCAGGCCCACGATGACGGCGTTCAGGTTCAGCACGGGCTTCCAGTCCTCGCGCAGGATGTTTAGGCAGACGTTGCCCTCGAGGTCGATGTTCGGGTGGTAGATCTTCTGCGTGCACTTCACCTTGGGCGGGTCGTGCGGGAAGTTCTGGTTGATGGCGAAGGAGAAGTGGAAGGCGCCGCCGCGGTACATGCCCTCGTCCGGCTCGATGGTGAGGGTGAAGTTGAGGATGTCGTCTGGGTTGGCGAAGGTGGTGCGCATGGTGCTGCCCAGGGACAGCTCGGAGAGGTCTGCATCGGTGCGCGTTAGTGATTTGGGAGCAACTAGAGTATGGCGTGAGTGTGAAGAGGCAAGGCACCTTTTTGTACCCGGAGTTGTGCTGCGGTGACCTTCTTTTTCTTCGTCCCCGCCGTAGCAGCCTCAGCCTGCTGCTGTTTTTGCTTCTGTACGGGACGTGAGTATGCTACGCCCAGTGAAAATAAGGCAGGCGATAGGAGCCTATGAGATCTGGAACATACCATAGACCATATTTTCATCATCCTGGCGGTATCGTGAGGAGGAAAGGCCACGAAAGGGAATGGGTTTTATTAGTTGCAAGAGTTTCGATCCCAAGAGAAGCACAGAACTCGGGACGAGTTTTGAGGAGAATCTGATACGAAAATGCGCACAAGAATAGAGAGCTCGAGTGTCTTACACGGCGCGTGCGCTGGAAAAGGCGTTGCCAAGTGGATGCGATTTTGGATAAGTGACAGACAATTTACTAGGGCTAGATTACGTCGTTAGAAGTGCCTCACAATCACACAATCAAAAGCGGTAACTCAACATAAGTATCACCTGCACACAACACTGCCTTCAATCCTGGAGATCTCAAATCTAAATTATGCCATGTATATAATCGAATGCTGATGCTACAATTTTTTTCACAGTACATTAAGAGTGTCGCACCATCTTCAGAACTCGCACAAAATGACAGCCAAGTCAACCAACAGACATCAGCCGTGATACGATTCAGGAGGTATCAAACCTCTATATCTGAATCGAGCCATATCCACACGCCAAAAAGCCATACCTCTAAGAAACTACCCCGGAAAGGCGTTTGTGCCATTATGTAGCATCCTCCTCTGACGAATGCTCGTTTGTGGTCGTCTATCTCCGAGCGAAGCAGCACATGATTCCAGATTTGCCCAGGAACCACAGACAACCAATAAAGCGGAACATGGAAAGACATGCCGTTGCCAGAAGCAACGCAAAGAAGTAATCAGCGGTCCTAGTAGAGGCATCGCTCTGCACGTATTAATTAGCACTTATTCGCGTTTGAATTATCTTGCAAAGGGAAACTTACGTCTAAGCTGAACTTGTCAAGGTTGTCACTAGTAATGACAAGAGCAAGCAACGCGTTGGAGAAGATCCAAAGTGATATAAGCCGAGTTCTGAAAGACTTATACGAATCCTCAAGAGTCTTGGCCTTGTTCTCTGGAGGCTCCACGTGTGGTTGAAGAGCACGCTTTACCGTTTGCTCGAACTGACTGTCAATGTCTGCCTGCGGTAGATCGACTTCCTCAATGACGGTAGATTTACCACCATCAGCCTTTTGACTTTGAGCAGAAGGAAGAGCATCAGCCTTGTCGGCACCTTTGGTACCCCAGGAAACATCGTGCCAGTTGCAGTAGGCGTAGACGTTGATGATGTTGATGTATGAGGACATGAGCAGCAGGTACTGCGGAAAAGAGTGGAACATGTGCCACGGATCGAGGTACAAGAAAGATGCAATGTAGTAGAGACCAAAAGTGGAGATAACAGCCACAAGGATGATACCGTTGCTACCAGGAGTGAAGAATTCCGCAGGAGTAGTTGGGAAAGAGTTGGTCTTGCCATCTCCGTTGGTTGTTGAATGTGTCAAACCGTGGATGACCAGGTAAACGGACAGCACAGTGAGGTAGAACATCACCAGCGCAAAGTAGCAAAACGAGATAATGTAAGACCACCGAGAACCTTTCGGCCTGTTACCGAGAGCCAGAATGAATTGAAGACCGACAAAGGCAAGGTATCCATATTGGAGTACGGCATTGAAGACAGGAGTAACAGTGTTTCCAAAAGGCCAAGCGTCTTTCTCTGGAATGCCCTTAGAGGGATCAGCAGGTGTGTGTGTGCCCACCAAGTTCATGATAATTGAGGTCGTAAGCCAGTATGAAGCTGGTGATTGCAATCAGTAAAGCCCACAAGACGGTGAAAGACAAAGCGTACCAAGAGCAAACCAAGTCAGAATCTGTTGGGCGATGTTGTACGTTAATTGAATGTGGAAGAAGAACATTCGAATGAGGTTGTGACCACTCTTGTACATTCGGCCAAAGTGCATGAGGGCATAGAGAGAGGCAGCGAAAGAACCGTTCAGCCAACGCCTACGTTGGCCAATGAATTCTGCAGCACCTTCTGGAACGTCGGTTTCACCTTTGGAAGACTTCACGTAAGTCAGATGCCATTTCGAACCAGCTTTAGCGACCAATTCGAAACACAGAATACGATCTTCGGCCAAGAACATGTTCTTCTTGAAAATGTTCATGCCCTCAATACCTTTCTTGCCAAGAATCTTGGAGAGAGTGTGGTCACCGTGGAAATACTGATCCAGAGGTCGACCCATAATCGCCCGGAATCGGTAAGCGGAGAAAGCACCGGGAAGCACACTAACGTAGCCGAAAGAGCTTTCCAAGGGTTTGTCAAGAATGTTACTGATCTTGTACTCAAAGTTTTGAGCAGCGACGAGGGGATTGATGAGATTCTTGCCATAAGGACCCAACATAGCGTGAATCTCACCACAGGCACCACCAAGGTCCTTGTCATTATAGAATGCTTCCCACAAAGCAAGAAGGGATTTGTGGCCAGGTTTCGTACCAGCGTCGAGCAGGATGCAAACTTCGGGATTCAAAATACGACCGAAGGCAGTGAACAGCCACCTGTGCGAGTTGATTTTTTTGCTGTTCTTTTGCTTGAGACAGAAGATGAATTGTACAGGAGGTAGTGTGGATGAGCTGTCATCATGAGGGCGAATCAATTGTTGATTTGGCGTTACTGAAAGTTGGGAGGTGTATTCAAACTAATATGTGTTAGCCACTTCGCGGATAGACTGAATAGATTGTCGCGTACAATGTGAGCCGTGGTCTCCTTTCCATCGATATCTTTCTTCATAATGCCGTCTTGGTAAATTCCCACGGTGGCAAGGATATCAAGCGTGCCCTTGTCACAAGGATCGATACCATCGAAGACCAAGCAGACAACAATCTTTTGCCACGCAGGCCCACCCTTGTTCCAGAACTCAGATTTCTTCAAGTTCACAATGTCTCGGATGTTTTGCATGACACCATGCAGCGTGCGGGCCGTAAGAACCTTGTCTTCGTTATAGTAGGTGATGGCAATCAAAAGCTCAGTGTGTCTGTTATACATCGCGGGCCTAAGATTGTACCCGTTCTTGAGTGTGAAATCATTGGGATCGCAAGTAGCAGCGGTGTCTGAATCCATCAGTACAAGAGTCTCCATCTCAGAACAGATGTCTTACATCGCATGTGTGTAAACTCTTCACTGCCACTCTCCAAGTCGTTTCTGTATTTGGCTTGCACCGAGTTTTGAATGGCACTGGGGACTGGATAGTCTGCACTTAGAACGGCACCTTGAACAAGTTTGAGTTTACGTGTAGCATTGCGCTTCAGGCCAGCAGCACCGCCGCCGGGCATCTGTCGTTGTCGCCAGGCCTCCGTAGAACTTGTCTCGCTTCGGTTGTAGGGTGACGGTACTCTCCCAGGCACGCCGAATGCGGCGTTGGGGTCGTCCATTGTTGAGCCAGAGTACACATCGGCGTCTTGGTAGCCACCGTTGTAGGGCGGAGCGTTACCCATATTGTTGTCTCCGACGTAGGATTCTCTCAAATCGTAGCCATGGCCGCCAGTGGGGGTTCCCGTGCGAGACTGTTGATGGGTGTCGTCAAAGGGGCCTTGGAAAGCTCCAGTGGGATTAGGATGGAGTAGCGAGCGTTCAGCCTCCTCCTCGTCGGAGCCACTGCCGTGGTGGTATTGCTGTTTTTCGGGGTCAGTCAGCACTCGTGGATTCATGTTGCCTACGCGGTAGGCTGTTAAGGGGTGTGCAGGAGTGGCATACTGCGGCGGGCGGAAGGTCATTCATGTTATGATCGTTGGCGTAGCCTCCGCCTGACCCCTGGTAGGCCATGGGGACAAAGGGTCGAGTGGAAGATGTGACAAAGAATGTATCTTAGTTGGATGGGTAGGAGAAGAAAGCGGAAAGGTTGATGGCGGCCGAGACACAGAAATAATGACAGGAGCGGCGGTTCAGGGAGTAGCTGAGGCAAGACGGTGCTGGTGGACGACAAGGGGATAGCGGGTTCGCAGCGGGCGAGTCAGATGCTGGCAATGGCGTTTCAGACAAAGGCCCGAGCCAAGCACACGCCTTCCAGTGGCGCAGCTGTCTCCCTACTACCACCCCGTGTACGGAGCAGTACTCGAGGGGAACGGGATGCAGGGGGGCCAGCAGCCGGGTTTGATGAACCGTTTGGCGCCTACTCCTGAGGGCTCGAGTGTGTGAATGGGCGTCGATGGGGGTGAATGGCGGTGGCCAAGCTTCTCACCGTGTATCCCTTATGTATTTAGCGGTTGGAGCCCGTCATCGGATGAACTCAGATGCGACGAGGCCAAGAGCTACTGTGAGCGGGGCTAAAAATAGGGGGGTGACTTTTCGTACGGGGTCAGCCATAGCCATTGCAGTGCAGGGTGCACGAGTATCCGGGATTATCGAATACGCCTCCTTCTACAACCAACACGCTTGCCCCCCTAGGTGGTACTACTCTCTCCCCTCCGCCCGCCAGCATGGTGCTGTTGAGCTTGGCGTCAGCCCTGTCGCATTGCTGGTGTGCAAGAGATTTTCTGTCTACAGCAGGCTGGTGCCGTACCATTGCCTGGCACAAGCCACAACTTCTCTCCTCCTGCCTTGACCGCCTCCCTCCTATCTAGTCTCCGCCTCAACCACAGCTTACTTCCATCTTGCATAGCCATCTTATCCCAACTCTTCCATCCTGATCCTAGCCATCTTCCCCATCTGTCCACACCTGCATGGCTTTGCCACGCCGTTCTGGACCCAGTCTAATCGATACGTGGACTGCACGTACGCACGAAAGGGACACGATCACTAGCCCTAATGCGCGTGAAGGCTGCCACTCGTCTAACCTCAAGACCCTGTCCATGCTCCATGCCTTCACCTTGGGGTCTGGTGACAGCATCTTCTCGGATATTCTTCCCTCCATCGCGCAAGCTCAATTTGAAGTTCTCTTCGTAACTTGCTTCTGGGCGAAGAGTTCCTCGCTAGATAGAGTCTCGTCATGTTTGAGGAGCTTGTCCACGCGCGCGCTTGAACGCGGGTCGAAGGTTCGAGTTCGTATCTGTCTTTCGTCGTTGTCGCTCTTACAGAAGCTGTTCCATACGTCATCACCGGCAGGCCGCACGTATCCACCATCAGTATGGGTGAAGAAGTTTGGTCTGCCGCCTCCAGAAGACCTTGGGGGTCTCGATCTGGAGATCAAGAGTGTTTTTATTAGACCTTTTAGTGTGATGCATCCAAAATTCATCGTTGTTGACCGAATATATCTCTACCTTCCCAGCTGTAATGTGAGTTGGGAGAATTGGTTCGAGGGTTGCCTCCATGCTTCGGGTCCACTTGTCAACCACTTCGTAAAGTTTTGGCAGGACTTTTGGGCAAACGATGTAGACAAATGCTCATCACTCTCAACCGTATCGCAAGAGATCGATGTAAGCACACCGGAGTTCCTTAGGATCGATTCCCAACCTTCTCTATTGCGGCCTTGTGCGTCTACCGTCGGCTGCAAAAATGTTCAGCTCGACATCTCAAATGCTGAGACTGCCTTTCTCCCCTCTCCTCATCACGTCAATCCGCGTTTTCGACCATTTCCTTGGCAGGCTGCCTCGCCTCCACCGCAGACGCCCCTCAATACATTTTTGCTCCATGCATTTGACAACGCTGCTTCAAGAATATACATACAGACACCAAACATCACTTCAACACCTGTCCTGAAGGCTCTATTAGTGGCCTTGAAACGCGGAGTCAATGTACACATTGTCACCAGCGAGCGACTTATGCTTCTCGAGCAACTGGTCACTGCGGGTACGACAACCGTGAGATGTCTTAGGAAACTCAAAGATCAACACCAGCAACTTCATGCTGAGAAACAAAAGCCGCTGCTGGACGAAGAACAGGGATCCAGCCCATCCCTTGGATCCCTCCGAGTCGAATTCTTCGTAAAAGGCTTTTCCGATGCTCAAGTGCAATTCAGTCCGGAGCCCGTGCAATCACACCTCAAGCTCACGGTCGTCGACAACCACACCATCATTTTTGGCAGCGGCAACATGGATAGAGCAAGTTGGTACACTAGCCAGGAACTCGGTATAGCTATTGTCTCGCCATCGCTGGCCGAAAGTGTCATGCGTAGTCTCGAGGATTGCCTGGTCTCGAGAACAGAGCTTGATTTTGACGGCTAACAAGCCCTAAGAAGTTTTTGAGGAACGCACTGCTGGAGTCTGATGACTCCTTTACCGCGCCCACGGTAATTCATAAGGGAAACTTTCTTGGCCTGATTCGCCTCCTTTCCACAGGAGTAGGGCTTGCGCACTTGGCTCCAGACCTTCTCCCAGAAGTCGAACCATCGACTCATTCCATCCTCGACTTCTACGTTTCTGCGAAAGTTCCTTTCCAATTCCGTAAGGATCCCTTGCAAAGGCTTCACATGCTTTGCTTTCGCCTTCTTCCGCCTCTCCAAGCTCACGAGAGGAAAATGGTGGGCTCACGCCCTGCACCACAATGCGCTGTTCTGGCCATCGGATGGCTTGCGCATGCAGCTTTAGGAATCGTGAGCTCTTGAATGCGTGGCTAACCACTATCACCCGCTCGGGGTACTGGCCAGTCCTCTTCCTGAAGACTAGGATGGAAAACAGGAGATTTTGATAGCTATCCGTTGCTGCTTCCTCTAGCAAGACTCTTCCCTTCACCTCGTCCCAGACCTTTCCAAAGCATGGGTGGTCGTTGGAACATAAGACTTCACAAGCGTTGAAATAGCTTCGCGCTTCGCTTTGTTCTATTACCTCATGTGCGGTACGACCGCCAGAGATGGCTAATAGGCTATTGTGATGCTGGCTGAGTAGGAAAAGTGATGAGAGGATATGGAGGAGGAAAGTTTCATGTTCTCCGGGTTTTGATCCTTCGCTACTTTGAAAGGATGACAGGCGCCACGAGGATTCAAGACTTGGGTCTATCCCAGGAGAGGATCCTAGATAAATACTATGGCAGCACAAGACAATGAGCTCTAAGAATGGCTTTTTTTTCGGCTCTTGTTCCATCGAGTAAGAAAGATAGCTAGTCCTCTGTCACCGGCAAGAATGCAATTTTCAGAGTGGCGGGTCCCACTGGAAAAGCGCCGACGCAGATAAAAAAGCCACATCTGTACTGCGGGGCTCCCCGTGATTGGATATTTAACATTATTGGCTGTTTAAAAACTCCAGTCAGACCTACGATTAATATGGGAGTCCCCAGTGCTAATTGGCTCTTTATCATATTATGTTGAGCGCAATTTTTGATTTGTCGCCCTCTAAGCCCACTGTGAAGACAATTATCGAGAAAGCTTGAACACTTCGATCCTCAGCAGATAATCAATCAAAATGAGATTGACGTCGAAGATCATTATGAACTGATCGACTTCCATACCTTACATTCAATGAACTCTGCCTTCTCTTCTTTACTTGGGTCCAAACGATACCTAATAAAATATACCTATCCCTGCAATTAACCATATTTGCCTCTTTTCGCCTACCTTTGCGCCTGGGCTAGTAAGCCGAACTTGTTCTCAGAGACTCAGAGCCAGTAAATTTTGAACGCGGCATTTTTTACGCCTTCCTTTTTCATTAGATCTGAGTAACTCTCTTTTGATTAGTGTCGGGATTCACGCGTGGTCAACTTCAAGATTTAGGTGGCTTTCGCAACACAAGCATGGTTCTCTCGAGGGTGGAAAAATTTACAATAATATCGAGCGCTTGTATCATTCTTTTCCTGATGTTCTCTATCATGTCTTTTACGTTTTTCTTTTCGAGTGGTGTTCTTGGATTTTGCAACCGTGCTGCTGCCGCGCCGGTCACGAGCAGCACACCAATGTTGCGCTTCACAAGTGACGGGAAATTTCAGATTGCCCTCTTTGAGGATTTGCATTACGGAGAAGGTGAGATTCTGGCCTTTGATTCAGACATTTGATGAGTACTATTTTGGCAACGATACGCACAAGATTGTTTGCTAAATTGCACATTTCAGCCGAGGATCTGGATTGGGGCCCACAACAAGACGTCAACTCGACTCGAGTGATGAGCAAGGTTTTGAATGCCGAAAGCCCACAGCTCGTTGTTTTAAATGGCGACTTGATTACTGGAGAAAATACCTTCTTAGAGAATTCGACGCATTACGTTGACAGAATTGTCGCACCTCTTGTAGCACATAACCTGAAGTGGGCATCGACTTACGGCAATCACGACAGTGACTTCAATATCTCAGGCGAGGGCATTCTGGCTCGGGAGCATATGTACACCAACAGCTTGACTCAGAGCATGGTCAATACAACCAACTCTGGCGTATCAAACTACTTTCTGCGTGTATATCCAGCTGATACGACCATTCAGACACCAGAGCTCCTGCTCTGGTTCTTTGACAGCAAAGGAGGTAATTATTTTCAGCAGCAGACGTCGAATAGTACTGAAGTGCCACGACCGGATTGGGTCGATCAATCAGTGGTTGATTGGTTCGTCCAGGAGAATGCTCGACTCTCTCAATTGTATGATCGTACAATTCCTTCACTCGCCTTCTTTCACATTCCAGTGAATGCCATGCTGGCATTTCAAAACCAAGGGGTTTCATCGACAAGAGAGCCAGGCATCAATGACGATGTTCCATTAGCTCAGCAAGGCCAAGGCGCGCTGCAGGGCGATGCAACGGGCGCGGTTGCCCAGTATGGCGGCCAAGATATTCCCTTCATGAAGGCACTTGTTGCAACGAAAGGATTAATGGCTACCTTCAGCGGACACGATCATGGCGATGATTGGTGCTTCAATTGGAATTCTACGTTGCCAGGGATGAATTTCAGTGGCGACGGGCTGGATATGTGTTTTGGGCGACACAGTGGATATGGCGGTTACGGCACTTGGACCCGAGGAAGTCGTCAAATCTTGCTGACAAAGGAAAGTTTGGCCAAGTCAGTCGAAACATGGATCAGACTCGAGGACGGCAGCGTTAGTGGACGGGTGTCGCTTAATGGGACTTATGGACGAGACGAGTACCCAGCAGTAATAGATAGCTCATCATAGGATGGAAAGGGCATGACTTGTCGATGAGAAAGAAGCATGGAAATCAGCCGATTGGGACATGGGATTCGGCCTCCCGCATGACCACCCACCTTCGTCACCCTGCAGCGCCCTGCATCCGATCAATCGGGCGCCAATGATGGCGCTTTTACCTTGCACACTCTCACACCGCTCTGCCAAATGGAATGGCTTTTTTGATGGCCCATCGAGATTGCAGACGGCGAGTTCTGCATCCTGCTAGCGCCGGCTGCCAATCTCCAGCAGGTTGGCAGGTCCTAAGATAGTCACGAGTCCTCGATTACCTTAGAACTCCAACAGCTAGCGTGTCATCGACCGACCCCCGTAACCATCCCCGCCTTCAAGCTGCATGTCGAAATTCTCTTCTCTCCCACCGGCCTCCTTACTCGCTCTGCGTCCCTCAAATCTGTACCATGACAAGACGAATAGTATACGGTGCTGGTTTCTGGGCCTTCTTGGCCGGTAAGTTCGACCTGTCTATGAGCAAGACAAAATATAACAAAAGGCCAATTGGACTTAAATCTAACACGTCGCTCTCTCTAGCCACGGCCTTGACAGTTGCCAGCATCATTGAGCCCAGATGGATATCATGGGATAGAAAATCCGTATGTAGCTCCTCAAATCCGTCTCTCGCTGCTCGCCCCTCGGCCTTTCCCTCTCTTCCATAACCTGCCAAAGCCGCCGTCGCGCTGGATAAAAAACATGTACTCGTCAAAAAGCTGATCTACTCTCTTTCTTCATCCAGACCAAAGGCAACACCCTCCGCGACTCCTACGGCCTACATCACTACTGCTCCGCCCTTACCAACACCTGTACCACTTTCCCACGCTTCGAGGACTGCACGGGCGACGAGCGCCACTTTTGCAGCGCTTGGCGCAGCACCGGGTTTCTCATGAGCTTCGCCGTCGTTGTCGAGCTCTCCTGCGTTATCGCGTTTGGCGTCATTTTGCTAGGTGGGAGGGAGAAACGCGAAGTCGGGTGGAAGGTGCTGGGTTGGCTGCTGGGTGTCGCCGCGGTGGCCCAAGCGATATGCATGTCAGTGGTGGTGAGTCTTCTTCTAATATAGTTCCATACTTGATATTATTTGACAGAGTCGGGAATTGGGGAATTGTCAGGGCAAGATGGCTAATCATCGAGCGCTTACAGGCATACCTCTACAATCATGACGCCAAGTTTGCTCCAGGTTGGCGGCTCGATATGTCCTGGATCTTGGCCACCGTCAGCTGGTGTGTTCTTGTACTCGATGCGACATTTATCGTTACCTCGGCATTCGTGCTGCCCTCTGAGGGCGATTACGAGCTCATACCCGATCGGTCGGGACAATAATTAGAAATATAGCGTTTAAGCTGGTGAAGGATACATGCAGGGATTGCAGCGTTATGGACAATCCATCCTATGATTGCATTGTTGGACTTGATGGCTTCGCATACTGTCTACATTGCGTCGAATGCTTGCTCGATTTCGCTGATGCATTGCAAGGGCTTGGCTTTTTATTTCTTGCACCCGCTGGGTGTCAATATCTGTATATAATCTGGTTCTGGACTTTCTATTTAGCATCTGGCGACTTGACGGCGTTAATACCCTTTTCTTGCTCTTCGCACAGTTCTAATTCTTGAAACGTTCATTAGCTGCGGAGGGTATCATGGTTCAGTAAAAGTAACATCCCTGTTATAGATCTATGGTTGGATATGTTGAGGCAAAGATGGACAGCAAGACCCATGAAGGCACTTTTACCAACGCCATGTTGACCTGGCCTAAGAGGTATCAAAAAGCTCTGGACGAAAGACAAGAACAACAGCCGCCGAGCAACGAAGGTGCAGCAGCTACATCTGGCTCAGATCGTGCCCTAGACCATCGGCGACATACACGTCCCCAAAGCCAGATCAACTTGCCTCACTTCAACTCATCCTGCTCACCCAACTTTCCAGATTTGTTTTCCTCATAACTTCTAAATATTCTCAGGTCTCAGGCTTCTCACCGCCTTGCCAGCCCTCCAGATCTCCAGATCCTGGATCTCTTTCATCTCCTTCTCAAAGGCCTCCCGATAGTCCTTACGGCTGTTGAACTCCAACGCCCTGCGTGTCTCCTCACCTGTCTCCACGCTGGTGTACAGATCCTCAAACACGGGCTTCAGCGTCTCCTTGAAGCGCTTGCTCCAATCGATCGCACCCCGACGGGCCGTCGTTGAGCACGCCGCATACATGTAATCCATACCATTGGCGCCAATGAGCGGATACAGCGACTGCGTCGCCTCCTCCACCGTCTCGTTGAACGCCTCCGAGGGCGAGTGGCCCCGCTCACGCAGCACCTCGTACTGCGCAAGGAACATGCCATGGATACCGCCCATGAGGCAGCCGCGCTCGCCGTACAAGTCGCTGTAGACCTCACGCTCAAACGTCGTCTCATACAAGTATCCGGAGCCGATGGCGACGCCGAGCGCGATCGCCTTCTCCTGCGCCTTGCCGCTGACGTCCTGGAAGACGGCAATGGAGGAGTTGATGCCGCGACCTTCGCGGAAGAGAGTGCGCACCGTGCGGCCGCTGCCCTTGGGAGCAACGAGAATGACGTCGATGTTGGAAGGTACGTCGACGCCGGTTTGGGATTTGAAGATGGGCGAGAAGCCGTGGGAGAAGTAGAGGGTCTATGAGGAAATGAGGGTGCTTAGCTTTGCGGGGATTTCTCAAAAGTAATGTAGATGTTGCAGCGGAAGGGCGATTGTGGTTGTATCATACCTTGCCTTCAGTAAGCTGCGGCTTAATGGCCGGCCATGTCTCGCTCTGCGCTGCATCACTGAGGAGGTTCATGATGATAGTACCCTTTGAGATGGCCTCGTCGACGTCGAAAAGGTTCGTGCCAGGGATCCAACCGTCCTGCTGTGCCTCTTGCCAGGATTTGCCGTTCTTGCGAACACCGACAATCACATTAAGGCCGTTGTCGCGCAGATTGAGACCTTGGCCATGTCCCTGGGAGCCGTAGCCGATGAGGGCCAGGGTGTCATTTTTGAAGTAGTCCTAACATAAGTCAATAATTTTGTAGCAGTGAAAACGTTGATCAATTCTGAAGGCTTACAAGAAGTTTTTCTCTTGGCCAGTCGTCTCGCTCTGGTTTCTGAGTTAGTCAGGCCAGCGGAAGGCGCGAGAATATCGATTTACCGTAGACAGTCTCCTTGTGTCCAGCAAAGTCTACAGTCTTCATGCCACGCCATTGTTGCAGAGGAGTAGCAGTGATTCTAGGTGCAATGGAATTAGAGGTCCTGGTGACAGAACTCAAAGCTGCGACGAAAGCTGGACGCTGTCGAGCTCCTGGCTGGCTCAATTGTCTGGCGGAGCTGCGAAAAGCTCGACTAGCAGTTCTAGATGCCATTCTGATGGAGTGGAGAGGTACAGCACGGGGGAGAGGAGATGGTGTGGGATTCTGGAAGCTCGGAAGTGTATAGAGTCAGAATGGCTGATTTTCTCCAGAATTTGAAGCTTCGAGAGCCGATATCGGAGCAAGCCACTCAGGGTTCGCTAAACAGCCAACTTCGACCCATCCTTTTTGCCAAAGCACCTACGTACTAAACCCACCAAGCCACATAGTCATGTCTTCCTCATTTGGAGATCGGCGCGTCTCCGTCCTGTTCGTCTGCCTGGGTAACATCTGCCGTTCCCCCATGGCTGAGGCTGTATTCCGCGAACTTACGAATCATGGCAAGGAAATCACGCATCCTCAAATTGGTCAAATCGACTCGGCGGGAACAGGCGCCTATCACGAAGGAGATGGCCCGGATCCTCGTACTTTGAGCACTTTGGAAGCGAACGGTATCACCAACTACAGCCATGCGGCAAGGAAATTTGTCCCCGATGACTTCCGGACTTTCGATTACATACTAGCTATGGATAATGACAACAAAGCATACCTAGACAGACTAAGAGCCCGAATCTTGAAGCAACAAGGTGCAGAAGAGTCCCAACTTGGCAGAGTCTCTTTATTCGGTAGTTTCGGGGGGAAGAGCAAGCGAGAAGAAGTGATAGATCCCTATTACGGGGCTAGGGATGGCTTCGAAGTTGCATATGAACAGATGGTCAGGTTTTCGAAAGGTCTTTTGAAAGATATTGAAGGGGAAGACCAGAAACCGAATTGACCCTTAGGCTTGTACCGAATGCGTCTATCCGACCTGTCTCAATAGCTGCTGCCCATAGTTTCCAAGCCAGGAGCGAAAGATCCGGTCGAGCGCGCATTGCAAGATCCAAGCTCAGAGCTTTTGCAGAACTTCTGAGGCCATTTTTGCCGTGTCCGGCTGCTCGTCTTGTTCATCAATTTGGCCGACAAAGCCTTCCTCAAGGATTGATACCAATTCGTCGAGTCTTTACCCCAGATCGTCAGTGTAATAGCTTTTCAAGGAGAAAGCTCATCATACCTTGTGATGCAAAGATCAGTGTGCTCGTGATTTGCTAAATGCGCATTCTGCTCATTTACCAAAAGTACTGTTGCTGCTCCGGCCCGGTAACCTGCTGTCATGTCGTCAACGCTATCCCCAACCATTATCAGCGAGTTGGCGCCATTGTCGAGGGACCATTCCTTGGCGATGTGAAGAATTCCAGCAGGATGGGGCTTCGGTGGGCGAAATGCACGCGTTACGATAGGTTCGAATAGCTGACGCGGCATGAATTTGGTTAAGAGATGCTCGACTGGTGCACTAATGGATGCGTTTAGTTAAAAACCATTACACTCAGCAATTGGAGAACATCAACGTACTCGAAGTTTCGTGTGCAAATGGCTTTTCTCACGCTTCTGCGTGTCAGATATTCCATCAGGTCTAAAAGACCTGCTTGTGGCTTTTGCACAACCATAGCTCGCCGTTCAATCTCTCGAATCTTCTCCTGAGCCTCTTCTTGCTCTTTTTCTGAAAGAGAATGGACATGATCAAGTATGTCCACGCTTTTGGGAATCCCAAGAGCAGCTCTGAGAAGAGATTAGAGCCGGAGAAGATTGAAGACTGCGAGGTGGAAGTCACGTAGAATAGAGACCAAATACCTCATTTCTCCGAACATGTAATTCTGTGGCTCGCCTTGTTGTCCTAAGCGATTAGCTACTGTTTAGACGTGCGACATTGTTGAACGCAAACACTGAATCCAACGAAAGATCATGATGTTGTCTTTTAGAAATACATACATAGAGTCCCGTCGACGTCGAATATGATTCCTTTCAACTGGGGCGCCCTTGTGGGCATATCCTCCAAATGCCTCTTAGCAGGGTCCAAAGCTGCGAACCGTCGAGGTCGCAGGGCAGTTTGAGCTTTGCTATCCATAGAAGAATGCCGAATACGCGTCAGGGTGGCAATGGAAATACGCAGTACTGGAAGACTTGTGTGCTGTGGTCTTCTACTTTTCCTCAAGCATCTCCGTGTGACATGCTGGGTTGCCGGTAAACAGAGCATAAAAGGTGGTGAACTTGAGAAGGAAGTGTCGAGTGTGAGATGGCCAATCGAAGCAATTCAGAAGCTCAAATAAGTACCCTCCAAAGTAATTATTCCGATGCACGTCAACATTAATACCTAGACTAGGAAAAGGTGCAAAGTGACCGTGGCATAGAGGATCTAGCTATTCTAGGTTAGCTAACTGGTCTGATGTATCTGATTATCCTACGAAGCTGTTGTGGATCGCGGAAAGCCACGGAGGCCAACTGCCAGAAGCTTTTTTGAGTCCAAAGTCGAGTATGTACATCGGGTATCCAAGAGTCGCTACATTCTCAAAAGCAATTATTTAGTCTGTGTTATCAACTCAATCATTCGTTCCCAACAAGCGATCGCCTTCCTCTTGCCGAGATGACCCCAGCCGATTTCTATCACTTATTCCCAGCCATGAATGTGCAAGATCCCCATGTCTCTCCCGCCTTCCCCAGATTTGTCGCGGAAAAGGCGAATGAAGCGTCCAGTGGCACAGCATTCCCGCTATAAATCCAACTGCATCATTCCTGAATGCGAGCAAACCCGCAATAGTCATCATCATGACCATCCATCGCTCTTTTCTCTCCTCTTCACTTGGTTCCCTCGCATGTTTCAGCCCAAAGCGAGTATCTGCCCCATCGTCCTGGTTGTCGCTGTGCTCGGCGTCTTCCCACAAGTCACGAGCGCCAGCGTTCAAACTCTCGCCCACTTTAGCAAGCTCGACACCTGCTGCAATGACCATGATGCCAAGCAGAGCTTTCGGAAAGCCTTGTAGCAACCGTACAAGTCCCTCACCAACCAAGAGACCAAGCAGGAGCTTGAGAAGTCCGAGAAAGATGATGCTTGCTCCAGAACGCGCTCCGAAGCGATATTGAGCAGCAAGACCACCTGAACCATGACAGACTGGCATGGCGCCAAACCAGCAGCCGATGAGATTCATGACTGTCACGGAAAGGCCGAGGGCAGTTACTGATGGAGTTGGCAGGGAAGGCAGAAGATCAGCGCTGAGATGTGAAACAGCAATTATGGAGTTGAGCGCAGTCAAGGGGAGCTGGCCAAGGCCTGCATCCAGAGCTCCTGCACGAAATTCCGACGGCATTGGGACTAGAGTTTGCGGGCGCCAAAATTGAAAGCCTGGCTTTTGGTTTGGCGAAGTATTGACATCGCTTCTGAGCGCTGAAAATATAAGGCCGAGAACAAGGACAAGGAGAGCATATGGCCAGCGCTGGAATCTCATCGAGAGAAGTAGAAAGAGAAATGCAGCGATCGTCCATATCAGATTATCTGCCCAGCTAGGTCCCAGCCAGTCCAGTTTCTGGAGCTGACTTGACCCAGCACTGAGGATCAGGCTCAAGCCAGCACCGACCTGGATACCTTTCACGACTGGGATAGGAATAACTCGTGCAAACCAGCGGAGTAGTCCAGTGATACTGAGAAATCCAATCACCGATGCCGTGAAAATGCCTGCTGATGCCGTTACCTCTCGACTGAATGATCGAGCTATAGCTACTGCGGATATTGCTTTCATAGGCTGCACTGGAAGTGGGATGCCAAAGGTGACGCCCGTGAAAATGTTTGCTAGGCCCGAGAATACCAGGGTTGAAGATAGCGAAATTGAATTGGAAAGAGTAAGAGCAATCATAAGAGGGAGTAGGGTTCCAAGATCTCCTAAGGACCCAGATATCTCAGAAAGCGGAGAGCGTTTGAAGGTATCAAGGTTATGCGCCTGAAGGCGCTTTAGGTTTGCGAGAATAGACATTTTATCTATTTGAAGGTATATCTGCTAGGTAAAATGCTATATAGGTAGGAACAAGCAAAAGGAGTCAAGGTCCATCTCTCACTTGGTTAAGGTATGAGGATGTCACGAGGTTAACTGCGCAGATGACCAGCAAACGGTGTTTAGGACAAAACCGCGGCCGCTTCGGGCGAATCTAAGATACGCATCTCGGTGAAGACTGCAGGGAAAGTGTCGATGCCTTTTTATACCGCTAGGTACCTACGCCGCCGGTGATCTAAGGATTTTCAATATACTCCAAGCAGCCGAAAGAACTGTCTCATTCCTCAAGAAGGAAATGAAACGCTCAAATGATCCTCTAATTAAAAGGAAAGAGAGAAAGGAGCCAACAACAATCCAGGTCTCATTTCTCATGTGTTTCCAAAGCGTAGGGTAGCCATGCATATTGCCAATGTTTCCGTTCGTCAGCCTCCATTGGTATTGTCGGTCATGGAGAACCTCTCTTACTCTGGCCAACCGGCGAACCAGATCAGGGGTGCCGACTCGTGGTCTGTTCCTGAAAAGGTCAAATACGCAAGAGAATTGATACAGGACAACAATCGAAGTATCTCGATTAGAGATATCAGTTGAAAAAGCGTTCAGCCAAAGCAGGGTTCCCCCCAACCAAATCGTAGATTGATATCATTGCCAAAGTCTTCACGTGGCTGAGATTCTTAGAGCCCTAGCTGCAAATTCGATGAAGAACCATACAACTCGCATCTAGAGTACACTTCTGGCGCCCACGGATGCTTCAAACATTCGATGAGCACAGGCGCCAGTGAAAGCCAATCTAAGAAAGTTGAATTGGACCAACAGCGCGGCTTCAGCGTGGCATCCAGGGACCCAGAACGGAGATGGTACTCTTTTCTCTTCCACTTATCTACAGAGCGCTCCAGTCCTTGCTCTTGAGCCATGTCAATGTTGCAAAAGCGATAGATACGCCATTCAATAGCGCTTATCAGCCTCTACCTGGCCTGCTGATTCACGTACTCAGTCTTCCGTAGCGGCTACTATGCTCGCTTTCACAATTTTCCTTTTCGAGAATTGCCGCTTCGATCAAGGCAGATGGGACTATTTTGCAGGTCGTGTGAAATTTGAGAAACCCTGTCATTGAGGCACACAATTCGCACAAATTTGCGGACTTTCGAATCCATTCTTAACTAATGTTGTCTTGCGGCACGAAGTTAATGAAAGTGAACTTAGGCTAGCTGAGCGACGGATTCTGGACGGCTCGTCTATATGCAATGCGCCACCAACGTACGCGTTGCAGCACAGAATAACAAGCTTCCTTTTCAAACACCAGACCCTTGCTGAAAACGGTATGAATTTGAGTATCTTTGCGACAAGCACGGCGGACTTCGAGTTTCAGACTGATTCAAAGCAAGTCAGATGCTTTCGCCTCTTCTTTGAAGCAGTTACCTTTTTAGCATTCCGGAAGATCAAAACCAGCCCCTTCGCATCAGCTCTCTCTTACTAGAGACATTGGCTGTCGGTAAGAGCACATGAAGCTGCATGCTTAGGCTTACCGGTGAAAGTCAGACCACAATTTAGCTGTGGACCGTAAACAGGGTGGAGGATGGCGGCCTTCCCGCTCATCCTCATCTTTTACTTGCCTACTGTTGCCCTTCACTGCATTTTCATGGCAACCTCATAAGCCAAAATGCTTGCCTTGGCTGAGCTTGGTCATGAAAAACAAAGCCTAACCAGTCGACTTCGCCTTGCGCACAACAAGACCACTGGTAATAATTTTCTGCCTTTCAATGAAGAAGTATGGCAGCAAGTACGTCTCGGAAAGATCTCCCAAAAGGCCTGGAAAGCCGAAACACGCGTCCTCGTCTCTTGGCAGAAAATTGCGTGGGGAAACGGGATCGAGTCAGCTCTTGCATTCTCTATGAAATGTGCAAATACTCAAGCATTGAGTTGGTAATCCTACGAGATGAAAAGGCGCAAGTTGGGAGACGAAGAAAATGAAGTAAATTAATGGTCTTGCAAGAGACTTTTGCGGCCAGCTTTACTCGTTTCGGTAGCTCATGGGGTTATGGTCTGATCAAGTTTCTGATTCTCGACATAGACTATAAATAGACATGCCATAATAAGACTGTAAATCAATCTCATGATCTTCTTTGCCACCAAATTAGCGGTCAAAGAGATCATTTTACTCCACTTTCTGCAAGCGCGGAGTATCCGTGCGTGCCCCGGACTGTCAGGGTTCAACACAACACCAGCGTCTCGGCCGGGCATGCAACCCTGCAAAGTTGCGGCGTCAGGCTTCCCGTTGCGTTGCTTGAAGCCGAATGCCTTGGCAGATAGCCCAATACACCGCTGATCCGGATGCCCAGACTTTCGAGAAAGCTTTCATTTTGTGAGAACGCGAACGAAATTTTCCATTTCTGAACCAGGCATTCAGGACTCAGGACCTAACAGCTTAGAAGATATGACTTGCAGAGTAAGGTAGCAACAGTGAGCGCTTGTGCGGCTCCACAACATATGACCCGACCACTCGGAGGCTTTGATTAGGTCTTGGCATACTCCGCGGATCTATCCACCCCCGACCCGTCCAGGCATCGTAGGGCCTATTCTCAGCAAATTTCGCCTTATCAGTCCATTTTTGCTACTCTCACCCAAGCAGGGTTACGGTCCAGAAGAGCAAACCCACATCTCTTTGCCTGCCGTGGGTCCACCAATCTTGTCTGCTTCAAGCAATCGCTTCCAGGAAGTCTAACCGCCCCCAAGATGCTAAACTGCAACGGTCTTTGGGTGGACTAGGGTGGATTGGCTGAGAAGCCTTCTCGGAGGATGGCTTGCCGGAAGGTTCCTGCAAGAACGGGGGTGGCAGCGTGGCGAAACGCTATTGCGGCGGGTAGGCTAGTATCTTCATCTGGCCATTTTTGTAGACGCAGAACCGTTTTGTTGGTTTTACCGCGTAGCCTAATGCAATATGTAAAAGCAAGGTATGGAGGGTGTGTTGTGTCTCGTGTGGATATAAGTCTGGCTGTTCAGCTGAAAGAATCATCTTTTCTCTTCACCATCGTCCGCCTCACAACTCTACAAACTGAGTGACATCAAAGACTATTCAAGGAAAATTTTATCAGTACTCCTGTATACTTTCACGCTTCGAATTACCTCTTATCAACTATCTTCCCATTGGCCAACAACCAGCTTGCCTTTTCCCAGCTGGCATCGACTTTCAGAGCATCATCGTCTTCCTCAAAATGCTCTACCACACCGTCTTCACCACGCTACTCATTGCCGTCTCAGCTGCCGCTGCACCATGGACGCCAGGCAACTCAACTCCCCGAGGTCATCAACGGCAACCCAGCCCACGTCCTAGTCGCACCGCTCGGGACGCAGCTACATCAACCCCGGTCCTACCAGTCCAAACGCCCAACACACTTCCGCCTCTTGACCCGGGCCTGAACCTCAGAGTTATCGCACTTGGCGTGGGTACCCAGAACTACACCTGCGAAGAAACACCCAACTGGGCCAACTCTACACCTGCCACCGTGGGCGCGCGCGCCAACCTCTACGATGTCACCCAGCTCTTCACCACCAATCCTGAGCAAATCAGCAATATTACCGAACAGGCGCTGCTTGCGAACGATGGATTGAATAACACGCTCATTGGCGAACACTTCTTCACATACGTCGGCCCCACGCTGACCCCAACCTTCGACCTCGATGGGCATGCGCCAGCTTACTTCCTGAGCGCTGTCAAAGCGAATTCCGAGACAGCGCCAAAGGCTGCCTACGAAGGCATGGATGGCGAAGGCGCTGTGCCATGGCTGCTCCTGACTAGCGACTCGAGCGGGTTGACCGAAGGGTTGAGCGAAGTGTATCGTGTGGAAACGGCAGGAGGCTCGCAGCCGGCTACATGTGCAGACAAGGACGGTCCTTTCGAAGTACCGTATAGCGCAGAGTATTGGTTCTATGGGTAGTTCCGGTGGCGGGATACTTTGCGAGCGATGTGATCAACGAGATGTGAACGCTGTTAATGGCTTGATGAGGCTTTTCTTGTAAATACTTGAAGCATCGTCCAATTTTTCTTTTTTTGTTCATATAGGAAGACGTTCAGATACCCCAGTCTGGGAGGATTAGTGCAAGCAACTATCATTAATATCTTGCCATATCTCTTGCAGCTTTCGATTGTCTATAGCTGACGTTGGAACATCGCTGCCTGTCTCATCTTGACATTCGTCCTTACTCCACCTTGATCATTTCCCCAAGTCTTGAGAGGCCATGACAGTTTGCAACAGGTACAGGGGAGTGCTCGGCGGTTAATTCTATGGAAGCTCATTCCGATTCGCAGTGCGCTCATAGGGAGCTACCAAATCAAAGGGCAGCACGAGCTGGTTTCTCAGAAAGAAGCTAAGATGCATGTATATCTGTGCATTCCGACACGCGTTACGCTGACATTGGCACAAGAAGTTCTGGATGCAAGTCTTGCTGACAATACCACAGGACTAGGCACTAAACTGCATTCGGCACGGCAGCACGAGATCTCCGCATCAGAGCTGGAGCTCCCATTCGAACTTCATCGAACGTCTGCCTCATTAACCTTGCCCTCGCAAGCCGCAAGGCCCTCCATTCTCCCTCTCAATTTTCTTCTTCTTATTATAGTATGACAAATTGATGAGATGACGGCCCCATCAACAACAACGACGCCAACGCAACCATGGTGAAATTCTACGCTGCCTCCTACGCCTACGACTATTCCTTCCCTGCCGTCGCCCTCGCCTACTTCCTCCGCTACCCCAACCCCTACTCCACCCACGTCCTCTCCACCGACGTCGTCGACCGCTCCTTCGACCCCGCCACCGGCCGCCTGCACACCACCCGGCTGCACCTCAAGCGCTCCAAGATCCCCGCCGCCGTCCAGCACCTGCTGCCGCGCGGCTTCTTCGGCAATGGCTCGCAGACGCAGAGCTACATCCTCGAGACGAGCATGGTGGATGTGCGCGAGGGCCGCATGGAGACCGTGTCCCGCAACCTCGAGTGGACGGGGGTGCTGAGCGTCATGGAGAAGCAGGTTTACCGGCGCGTGGCGCCGCTGGCTGCAGCTCCCGCAGGGGACGGTCTGGCGACGAGAGCGGCTTTGCAGCCAGAGCGAACGGAGGTCGAGAGCGCAGTGACGCTCAAGTCGCGGCTGGGAGAGGCGAGGAGGCTGAAGAGGCGGCGCGACGCTGCTGCGGCAGCGGCGGCAGAAGATCAGCGGGTAGCGGAGCCTGAAGACGAAGGCTCTATCAAACAGGGAGGTGGCGGGTTCTGGAAGACCTGGTCGACGATTCCTATCCAGCGGTCCATCGAGCTGATTGCATTTCGGCGGACCGAAGGGTCACAGCCAAAGGCTAAGGAAGGGATGAAAGTGGTGCTGGAGCGGCTACGTCAGGGGGGCATCGTGGCCGTTCTCGATGGGATGAGCAAAGATCATCTGCAAGCCGGGCGAGGAAGCCATGGGCCGTGGAAGGAGCAGTTGTCGCAGGGAGCGGATGCGATGGTCACGGTGCAGCATGAGGGTGATGGTTTTCTCGACTCCTGAGTAGGTCCTGGGGCAGCAGGAGATCGTAAGGTCCAGGAGATCTACAAGAAGCGCGGTGTTCAGCGTAGCTTGTTCTTGGAGTACCCGCGTCCAACTCAGTTGGCGATAGGGCGTGCAGTTCTGCGCCACTGCCTGCAGGTCTTGGACAGCACGAAAAACTTATGTGAGATGTCTTTTTGACATTTTGAGAAACTATGTATACTAGTCTACCCAGCTCCAGAACTGGCATCTGATAGGAATTATGTCTTGTATGAGATCGTGGTCGACGTTAAGATGACGAAAATTCCGTGCGACGGCATGACAAGTGATTGAAATGACATTGCTTGGTCAACACTTATTGAGAGGAGCTGCTACTACTGCTGCTACTGCTTTCATTATCGTCATTGACGGGAGCATTGTCATCTGATGCGTCCTCCGAGTCTGAATCCTGACCCTCCGATCCCGATGCTGATGATCCAGACGAGGAAGCAGAGCTCGATCTAGACTCGGAATGGGAACTCGACGCTGATTCGGATACCGATGAAGAGCGTTCCGAAGAAGTCGACCCGGACTCAGAACCGGAAGACGTCGATTCTGGGGATGAAGATGACTGTTCTTCTGAACTGATGCTCTGCGAATCGGAAGTCGACGATTCTGAAGTGCTATCTCCTGTACTTGATCCAGAGTGACGCTGCCTCCTCAATTTCTTGGAATCCCGGCGCTGTTCGTGGAGTTTGATGCGTCTGGAATCTGCCTCTGGGGCCGTGGAACCATTTGATGCAGAACCATTGTTTGCGTTCTCCACCAGGAACTTTTGAACCGGATATAGTAGATGATCCTCACCCAGAGCAGACAGAACTACTTTAGCTCGCCTTTGCTTCAATTCTTGCATGCGAGTGTCGGTTGCGGCGATGGCTGGGAATCCCTTCTCACGTCTTCGATCGTGATCATGGAGGCGCTGCTGTAAAATTTTTTCTTTTGCTTTTTGATGTCGTTGGAGGTTGTCCATAGTCTGCTCGTCTATGCTTCCCTCCTCTGTGTCTGCAAGGTCTGGGTCTAAAATTCCAACAGCTGTCTCCCGTAACCGCTTCCGTATGGACAAACCTCGAAGGCCGGCGATGTAGGCTTCTATGGCTGGATCATGAACCTCGGGTACTCGATGAAGATTGAAAATGTGCTTCAACAGTTGGTTTTGCTGATGCTTGTTGAACTTCCACCGATCGCGTGCGGTATGAAATTGCTGCAAGTAGTTGACGTACGGGCTGTCAGGGGCTTGAGACACACGTTTTTCGTCTCGCTTCTGGCGCTTCTTGGCCTTACGCTCTGCGATCTTCGTTTCAGTGTTGCTCTCCTCAGCTTCACCTTGTCCATTCACATGGGCCACATCCAAACTGCCTGCAACACGGTCATCATGCGAGACTTCACGATCAGCTTGGCTGGCGACAAGGTTGCTGTAGAGCTTCTGGTTGCTGTTTCCGTCCTCCGTCTTGGTATCCAATGTAAAAGACACAGATTTGCGACGAGATTTTGAAGGTGACAATCTCTCTTCGGAATCGCCAACTCCTATGAAGGGATCCTGATGTGCTGTTGAAGGCGTGGTATCGAATCCGTTCAAAGGAGTAGGGTTTTCTGGGGGGCCGACAGTATGACGCTTACGCTTTCGGCTACTACGATCGCCGGTCAGAGCAGTTGCGGTCGACGGCAAAGCTTCCGGCGCAGGTTGTGGGGTTGAGACCTGGGAAATGGCCACTCGTGAAGCCCCACGGGTGCGAGATTGGGAATCGTTCCTATTCACACCTCTCGGCCCACATGTTGTACCTACTGGCCCCAAATTTTCATTGTCCGCGTGAGGTGGCGCTGAAGATAATGGCGGAGAGACATCCTTCAATCCGTCTCCAAACTGAAACTTTTCGGTATGCCCGTTTTCTTGAACAGTCGCCTGCGACGAGACAAGTGGCTTGTGTGGCTGGTTTGTAGAGTCCTGCGCATACTTGAGTTTTAGACCGAGACGTTTCCAAGCTGGTATATGAGAAGGAACCTCGGGTTCTAAAGAAGAATGCATTGCAATATGTACATAGCCCTCAAAAATGAGGTGTGGGAAGATTAAGCTTCGAAAAAGGTCGGGCCGACTTTCGAGCTCGTCCGCCGATCAGCTCTGCATCGGAGCTCCTTAGGCAGCCTGGACGCGTTCACGCTACAAACTTCATCACCTCCAACTCGTTCGACCTCTACTCACCCCTCCTTGCTGCTTCTCTCTTGACCACTTGCGAGGAAATATTGAAGTTGAACCTCAGTTAGGAATCTCTATCCCGAAGTCGGCGCCATGTCCAGTACGCAACCCTCTAGCTACGCCATCGCAACGTAATAATAGCTCAAGGCGGTCTAACAGTGGCAATCTTGTATAGGTAGTGCGAGCGCATACGACCGACACATCACCATCTTCTCGGACCAGGGTCGCCTGTATCAAGTCGGTGCGTCATTCATCCTATAACCCGTCCGAGACATTCTTTCCTTGAATCACATTTATAATCGAAAAGCGAGTCGTCACGCTGATATTTGGAATTCAGAATATGCATTCAAAGCAATAACGGCAGCCAACATCACATCGGTCGGCGTTCGAGGCAAGGACTGTTCAGTCGTCATCTCGCAAAAAAAGGTTCCGGTGAGATGAGCTGCTGTTGGGATTGCGCGGCTCTGCGGCTGATGCTGGTGCTATCTGTCTAGGACAAACTTATTGATCCATCGTCTGTGTCTTATGTCTTCAAGCTCTCATCTTCAGTCGGCTGCGTCATGACAGGATCGATAGCGGACGCGCGAGCATCTGTGGCTCGTGCAAGAGGAGAAGCCGCCGAATTTCGATACAAGTACGGATACGAAATGCCTTGTGATGTTCTAGCAAAGAGGTTGGCCAACATTAGCCAGGTCTATACTCAGCGGGTAAGCTTGAGCCACACCCTGACAAATGCAGCTGAGATATATTGGTTTCATATATTCCTTCAAGATTCTCTTCATGTTTCTAACATGACATCATTTCAAAGGCTTATATGCGGCCATTGGGTGTTGCGATCACTCTGGCATCGGTCGATTCCGAGTACGGTCCCCAGCTCTACAAGTGCGACCCGGCCGGGTATTATGTGGGATACAAGGCTACGGCATCCGGACCGAAAGCGCAAGAGGCGCTCAACTTCTTTGAGAAGAAGCTGAAAAATAGGGAGGCAGCTGATGGCAGTTGGCAGGAGGTGGTGGAACTCGGCATCGCCGCATTGAGCACCGTATTGAGTGCCGACTTCAAGAAGGGCGAATTGGAGATTGGCATTGCAGGAGGTTCGCGAACCGACGGCACGGTACCGACCGAGCCGGAGTTCAGATCGTTGACCGAGGATGAGATTGATGAGAGATTACAGGCCATCGCAGAGAAGGATTGAACGCCTGAGGGGCTTTGGGGGGTAATTGCTGTACGATAACACGTGATACGCTCAATGGACCTGGTGCCTTGAGCCTCACGGCCTTGTGGGCCTGATCCGCAGAGCCGTCAAACCTGCAACTAAACGAGGCCCTGCCCTTGTCCAGCTGCAAACCCCATCGTCGTTGATTCATGACCCACGTTTTCTTGGCGCGCCTGGGCCCTTTCGCTCCGATAATTGACCAATCGTATGAGCTGTGGCTTTGCTGCGCATGGCGCTCTGCTGTACTTGGCCCTTCCGATTGGACTTGTGCATTTGTGGCGCTGTTAGCCACAACACTACAAGCGCAACCGCGCTCAACTGGCTCGAACCAACGAAACCTCAATTCACCAGCCTCGCAAGAAGTGGCTCAACCACGAGTAGAGCTATTTCCGGAGGTGATTGGACGATTTGCTGGACGGCTGCCGGCTGGTCGCGCTGGTGCATCGTTTCAGCACATGCTCAACCGCAAGCCAGCGCAGTGTCCCCGGCCTCGCGTAAGAGGCCGACATGATCCCTACAGATACGCAGCTGAAAAGGCCGTCAAGGGCAGTGCACCGCCGCAGCGCAATGAGCATGACTGACTGGAACGCTCATGTCGTTATTAGGTCGAGCTTGCCAGCCTGTGGCTTGCTGAGGCACACCACAGTAGTAATCTTACCTCTTGTGTACCGTCAGACCGTAACCCTTCTGTTTAGCTTGAACTCCTCTGTAGCGTCTGATAGCTTTCAATGCTACTCAGGCTCACCGCTGTCGTCGTCATGGATCGGGTTCATCCAGAAAGCAATGCTATTTTCAGGTGACTGATCTCGGAATTCTCTTTGCCTTTCGAGCCATTCTGCAAACGCAGACGCGGTCGCAGCCAGCCATGGAAAACCCACCTTCGTGCAATCTGTCACTTGGAGTTAACCGATTGCTTCTGATACAATGTCTATAGGTGCAAAGCCCATGCAAGCATGAAATGCAACAACAGGTTTAAAGAGCTGTAGGTTCCTAGATTCGGTCTATTGGAACGCCATCTCAGGCCGCTTGTGTGGACCGATTCTTTGACACTCTTTTTCGCTTTCCTATTTGTTCATTTCCATTTGGTCTTGACTCCACTTGGTATCATCCAATGGCAGATGGTCGTATGTTACCCCTTCTGTTCATGCTCCCTCTCTCTTCTCCTCCCTGCATTGAAGCCACTCTGCTGGGCCCCTTAGACTTAAGGCACGATGTTCCTGACCTCAGGCACGATATTTTTCATTCCCTACATTCGAACCATCATCTCTCACAAAAATGAATCGTCGTACTGAAGACATTTCTGCAGTCAATCATGCACGGGCGATGCGGGTTGCGGAGATCATGAACGATTTCCGCGTCCTCCAGCATCACATTGCCCAGATCCAAGTCCAGCCTACACGCGAGGAGTCCCAGCTTTGCGGTTTCAAGATCCTGCGCCATGCCATTTCTCAAGCTCAGGCCGTGCTCGCCCAGCCATTCGTGCCGAACCTGCCAGCACCAGGAGGTGATGTCGAGCAGGAAAGGCAGCAGCTCAGACAGTAAGTAGAGAGCTCATCGACGCGTCAACTGACCCACAAATGCGGAAAGGGAAACTAAAGAAAGACATTTAGAGTCATCATCGATGCCGCGGTTCGCCGTTTTCGCGTCCATAAGAGTTATCTGCAGGCTACCGCTGCATTGAGATGGATTAATTCCCGGAATGCTGTTCTCGGCGGCCGGAGCCCGCATGCTGGTCATGCGCCCGCTCTTCAGACCATTGACAATACTCTGCGAGCGGTAGGTCTTCCCCTCCATCCCCGGCAGAGAGACTAGTGCTATGTGCGCCCAGGGGGTTCATTGCTGACTCATCATTTCCCAGGAGCTTGCGTCCATAACAGATCAACGGGTGGAGCTGGATCTTCGCTCCCAGGATGCTTCCCAAGGCAAATGGCTGGCCGAAGACCCATCGCTAGCACTCATTCTCCAACGTATTCCATAGCTCTTTCTGAGTAGAACTGCTGGATCAGACTGGATGGAGTGACCCTCTTTTTCCTAGCAGGATCGATTTTAGTTTAGCACTCACTCGTTTTGGCACAGCGCAGCAGGATACCCATTCGCTTGAATCTTGTTGAGCAATTCATTTTCATGCGGCTTGGGGGGGAAGGGACATGGCTTCACTTCGCATACCCGCTGCAGCGGTTTTTTTGATTTCTTCTGATTGCTCCCTTTTTCCAAAATTCAACAGGTCTTGAAAGGAGCCTTTTTTCCCATGTCTTTTCTTGGAGCTTTTCTCAATGTCTTATAGAACGTACATGCGTAGAGGGATAAAAAAATGGATACAAACAAAAGCTTAGTCTGAGCATACTCGCTCCGAACTCAGGGCACGACTCAACTGTTGACGCTTTTCTAGAAAAACTGGGTGAATGTCTCAATTGGCGAAAGTGCTGTAGATAACGCTGCGCGGCCTTTTGTTCCTGAACTATAGCATGAACGGCTGAGAGGAGGGCGAGATATATTAGAACGTTCAAGCAGGATTTTAAGCGCATTGCCGTCGTAGAATGCATGACTGTCTCTCGGACACGGAGAAGTTCTGATTAGAAAAAGTTGTGAAGAGAGGCTGGCAAGAAGAGGAGCGGAGCGGAGACTACCTCCTAGATAATCCAGGGGTTGCTGGCGCACGGACTGGGATTTCTCGAACTTCGAATGCGCGAAGAGTGTTGACCCAATCCCGACTCCACAGTGGCAATGAATTGCTCGTTCGTTTCTAAAACCCCGTCTCGCCAATGTCTCTTCTCTTTTTCCAGCTTTCCGGTCAGAACAAGTCGCCGGCACGAATCCACAGCGCGCCGCCTTCGTCCAAGGTTACGAATAAAACCTGAACAGTCGTTTACAGACACTATACCCACGCAAGACCATATTATATACAATCCTCCTTCTTCTGCTCCTTCCGTATATCACACACCACTCAAGTTCCTACCAAAGACTGACATTCGGCATCGGCTTCTGGCCTCCGCGACTTCCTCATCTCCGCTCGCCTCACCTCTTGCAGCGTCCAGTAGCTCCGATACGTCTTCTCTGCCCCCACCCGTCCGAGCAAGTAAAGAAAAGAGATATCATCTCACCGCCGTGGACTTTGCCGAAATAAGAAGACTCCGCACTGAAGATCCTCTAAAATGGACGAACACTGCGCTCGCGAGAAAATTCCAGTGTAGCACAGTCCTGATACCGATGGTTTGCTCGGCGCCTAAGCAAGTCAAGGATTTGAGGGAGAGGGAGTTGGAAGAGATCAAGCGGAAATGGGGCCCTAAGAAACGAGCTGCGCGAGAAGATCGGGTGAAGCGGCGAGAGAAATGGGGTACGGATGCATGAGATCGTCTTTCAGGAAGTGCACGATGTCGCACGCAGGAAAATATCTTACGAAAGATATGGAGTTTCAGCTGAAGACTTGGACGTTCAGACTCGAAGTCTTAACACGAGACAATTCCAGGTTAGGCCTTGTGGATATGCACTGCACTTGGGGAAGACAAAACCGTTGCAGGTAGAGGAGACGGAATGGTCACTCTGCACTTTTCGCCTGGACGAGCTGATCTGGTTGAAAGAGAAGTTCCATGTACGGTCTAGAGAGCAGTTCTGCTGCTCAGCTTGGACGACTCAATGTATATAAATCGTAGACCGAAATGTAGAATATCTCACATTCACGCTCTAGAATATTCTACTATAGATTCTTTCTCCAACTATGCCTCAGAGACTTACTTTTGCTATATAGAACAAGCCATGGTTCTGACCAGAGTTGGTTGAATGCGGTGTGGTTGGACATAAATCTATGTAGAGTCGTTTTCAGAAAATACGGATTTGCTGTCGATTTATAGAATCCCAATTCTTGCGCTACAGCTTTCTTTTAAACGCTGCTCTTGCCAGAAGCCTTTGCAATTGGTGTGCGCTACGAGATGGGGGGCCACAGCTCTTTAGGCCTGAGGCAAAATATCTTAGCTGGTACAATTTTCTTGCAGTCTTCACTGCCATTTGATATAGCACTGATACACTTATGCCTGCGACAGTACATTGCAACAGTTCGTATTTTCCCCTCTTTTTAAATCAGTTGGCTCTAGTGTTGGGCAAATGGAAAAACTCTAATTTACCCATATTCGCCAGAGAGGAATGTAACATATACCTTCATCTTTGAGGTGACTTGTTCTCTGGGTTAGGGTTGTTATAAAATGTGCTCAGGCGATAATTGGTCTCCCCTTCGTAGATCGACAGGTTTTGCAAAGCCTCTTTGCCTTCCCTTTCGATGGTCTCCAGGATTTCATCGCTTCTTGGGGTGAATCGGGCTGCAAACGGTTGAGGGCGCATATTGAGCCCGTCTCTGTAGTTATGTTAGTTGGGGATGGAACAAGGAAGAGACATACGCACGTGTAGGCATAGATATCGACTGGAATTTCCTGACCATTGCTATCAAGTGCCTTTCCAATCCGGAAAGCCCAAAGTAACCTGGCTATTGTAATGAGAGTCCCTTGCTCTGCCAGGCCCTGGCCGGCGCAAACGCGACGCCCCCAGCCGAAAGTCATATAGCCTTTCTCATTTGGGAAAGGCCGAGTCCAATCGTCATCTTGCAGATACCGTTCAGGTCTGAATCGATCTGGATCTGGAAATTCTCGTTCATTGTGGTGGATAGCCCATACATTACCCTGCACCCAAGTGCCTTTGGACGCTATTAGTGATTGACTTTCGGAAATGTCTGTAGAACATGCGTACGGACCTTTCGGGATGATATAGCCCTTATAGACATCGTCTCTGATTGGAGCGTGCGGCTGCCCACCAATAATTGCGACGCTTCTCCATCTAAGAACCTCCTTCACCAACGCTCGCACATATACGAGGCGGTCGACGTCCTCCCAATTCGGACTGCGTGATGCACCGACAACTCGGTCGAGCTCTTCCCATGCTCGTGGAAGCGTCCCTGGGAATGCACAGCATGCAAGGACGAATGTGATCAGCGTGGAGCTAGAAGTATCCGCTCCGGCCCCAAAGAGATTTCCACAGAGCGACGCAATCTCATCCACAGACAGATCATACTTTGATGCCTCGCGGAAGATTGTCTTGATGTAACAGTCGTCGTGTCCTTCGCTGCCGTTGGCTTCCTCGGCTAAGGCATAAAAAAAGTTGATCCCGCGTTTGCGACCTAGCCCATGCTTCCACGGAGCAATTGACGTTGGAAAGCGAGCCAGAAATGGGAAAGTTTCCATTAACATGGGAAAATTTTTGCCCGGAACGTTCAGCTCTGCAGCTCTTTGCATGACCTTGATCACTTCCGTCACAATTGGATCGTCTTCAGATGCAACCCTTCGTCCAAACCCGATGATGCTGACGACTGAGGTTGCGTATCTCTCAAAGTGTTCCGCATATTTCTCTGGTCGCGAAAGTAGTCTGTAGGCGATCACCTTAGATTCATCATTTTGAAAGCCTCGGTATTTGCGGATTTGCTGAAGCCCAACACCAAGATGGGTGAGCTTGCGGTGCAATCGCCATCGATCTCCATAGTACATGTTGACCAAGTTGGACTGACCAGCACCAAGCTCGGCAAAGACGACCATTCGTGGGCGAGACGAATATGTGGCGGCACGTTTGTCGAACAGTTCCGAGGCAGTCCAGGCATCATTGAGCCAGACCGTGGGTCTGCGACCGATCCAAAAAGTAATTAAAGGAGAGTCATACTTCTTTGCAAGTGTTTCAAAATAGATCCATCTGTAAGTCAGTTGAGTAAAGCAATCCCTCGGAATCCGAAAAATTGACAGTCATGACCCACTCACGGCTTATTATCAGGCAGCATATAGGTGTTGCCTACGATGGGCAGAGGCAGAGGTCCAGGTGGCTGATGTACAATTCAGTGCCACTTCTCAATCGTCTCTAAGTGACACAGTAAATTACCATTTTCACCCTGAGTAACAGCATTCTTGTGTAATCTGCAGCTATCCATATCACAATTGAAAGGAAAATCCATGTGGTAATGACACTATAATCAAGTTTGGCCAGAAGCTGTTCCAACCGGGCTGGCACTGCATGACCGGTGAGATGTTGATTGAACATATTGGCCATGTCGTAGCTGATGAACAAAGGTTTCTTCTTTGAGCAAGCTACGGTCAGATCTCAAGGTTCTGCGCGTTGGAGTAGGAAGAAGAGGTATCAGCAGTTAGGTATCCATCTAGACTTCGGCACCAACTCGTCGAGCATCTGCCGCTGTGCTACGGCTTGTCGGAACATATCTGATCACGTACGCGTGCGAGGATATGGGAAGCTACTGAGAGGTGCTTAAGGTACAAAGAGTCTCTCTTACAGGCGATTGGTGGCCACACAACATGTTGCAAACGCGGGGTAAGTCAGGGGTTTGGGGAGAACTCCCGATGTTCCTGAAATGGCTAAAAACGAACACCAAGGCTTGGAACCTATTGTAATTCATGCACACTATGGCTGCCGTACACGCCTCTGCCGCAGGACTGGGCTTTCAAGATCCTTACCGTTCCGTCGGCCAGAGCGGAATCACACCCTGTAGTCTGGGGATCGTCGAATAGTTTAGCAAGAGACTACGATGCCTTCGGCAGATCATCAGCTTTGTTCTAGGTGACCCAGAACCTGCGGTCTTGGTAACAATGCCGGATCTTGAGCGGGAGGCGATGCCAGTCAAGTGCGGTGACCGAAATGATATATCACATGCTCATGGGAAGGCTGGTGATGGGAAACCTTCATCCTGCTCTCCCTAGCCTACACTCGGCGTGCAGAAAAATTTCAAGACCTTGATGTGGCAATTGCAATACTCAGATAATTGACGATGACAGACAGTCGCCCCAATGGCCTCCGTGCAAATTGGAAATGCCTCTTGGCGTGCACACTGGTTTCAATGTGCCCATTCCAGTACGGCATCGATTTTGGACTCATTGGTGGTTTGCAAGCCATGGTTGGCTTTCTGAAGGTGTGGTCTTGAGCATTTGACTTTATGGAGAGAGGACTTACTGTCTATTCACTAGGTCTTTGGTAATCCAGATACAGCAAGCCCTATCGTGAGTCTTTCCAGTCACGAGCTATGTCTCACGCTACGAGTTCTTACTCTTTCTACCAACGCAGGGATACAACATTTCCCCTGGTCGTCAACAGCTGATTAGTAGCCTTATGACACTCGGAGCCTTCCTCGGCTCATGTGCTGTTGGTACGCAAGCAATTGATTGAGGGCCAAGCAAGACTAAGGCTTGTAGGACCGATTGCAACGGTGTTGGGACGAAAATCAAGCATTTGGATTGGAGGCTTTTTGATCACGCTGGGAACCATTCTTATGATGGTTACGACCAATATTGGGGGCCTATACGCAGGCCGACTGATTCTTGGCCTTGGCAATGGCTGTTTGTACGTTGTCGTCTGCTCTTCCATTCATCGCATATACTAACATCCAGTCAGTATGACGTTCAGTCAGCTGTATCTCCAAGAGTGCTCGCCCGCAAAGTATCGAGGCCTTGTCCTTGCATGCTTCATGTTCTGGACATCCATAGGTACCTTGATCGGGACCATTGTTGATAATTTTACAGCACCGATTATGGGCAAAAACTCATACCTCATTCCTCTTGGCCTGGTTTATATTGTGCCGGCATTCATTTGCTCCGGCCTTGTCTTTGTAGGTTCAAGTCTGTATCATGATCTGAGCCGTCACTCACACTCCTTTTAGATACCAGAAAGCCCGAGATGGCTGCTCTCTCACGGCGATACCGATCGAGCCCGGGTCGCTCTTCTGTGGCTGCGACCCTATTCTGACACCGTTGAAACCGAACTTAGCGATATAAAAAATTCTCTTGATGCAGAACGAGATCTCGCCAAAGGTGTAGCATGGCTGGACCTCTTTCGAGACCCAGTAGATCGCAGGCGAACACTTCTGGCAGTAGCCGCAATAAGCCTGCAGGCAGCATCTGGAGCGATGTTTATGATCGCCTACGGCACATACTTCTTTGAGATGGTTAGTATAGTATTCATCACGATAGGCTGTACTAATTTGTCAGGCCCACGTTGGCTCTCCTTTCGCTAATTCTTGTATTCTTGTTGCCGTTGGTGTCGTTGCCATCATCATCAACAGCTCCGTTGTCACTCGTATCGGTCGTCGCCGTCCAATGCTTATCATTGGGCTAGCCTTGTGCGGCGTGACGCAGATCATTATTGCACTTCTCTACCAAGCGAAACCGGGCGCAGAATCAACGTCCAAAGCTATCGTAGGCATCTCGGTCATATACATCTGTGCATATAACGGCATGATTTCGACATATTCCTGGGTGCTCGGAGGAGAACTGCCCTCTCAACGCCTTCGGTCCTATACCTTTGGTCTTGCGGCAGCAGTCGGGTTTCTTGGTGCCTGGCTTGCGACTTTTACAGCCCCATACTTTATTAACCCAGATGCCTTGAATTGGGGTACGTCCCGCTCTGCGTTTCAACCTTTCTCCACTAATGGTTCTCAGGACCTAAATACGGGTTTATTTGGTTTCCATCGTGCATTGTAGCGATGGTGAGTTGCCCCTAAGTCTTGGGATATTCTGCTGACAAGAGTCTAAGGTCTTCGTATTCTTCTTTATGCCTGAGGTCAAGGATAGGACCCTTGAGGAAATTGATGAAATGGTGAGATTGCTTTCTCAAAAGCACGCTGCCCCTCTGCCTGCTAATGTATCATACCAGTTCGAAAAACGTCTACCGGCCAGGAAGTTCAGCTCTTATAAGTGTACTGGGAGAAGCACTGTAACGACAATCGACACAAGCAACATCGTTGAGATTGTCTTCTCGGACCCGAAGGTTGTCACTGAGGCCACGGTCTCCATCGCTTGACTTATCTGCACAGGGTCATAAATTTCCTGAATTTATCAGTCCGTTTCTTCCGAGGGCTTGCCGTTGCTCAATCACTTACATATGGTTGTTTCAATTTCAGAAATAAGTTTGGAGATACTTCTTACGTAACTGAAATCCACATGATGTGAAAATAGCTGTCGCAACTGGCGTACCAATCTAGGATGTACAACTAACTGAACCACGGTGCCCCCCAAAAACGAAATGCACCGATTCTTGGGCTGGCATTCATCTTCAATTCTACTCATCTAGGCTTCCGGTCGCGAGATGGCTTTGCGTACAGAGATTGTGTTGTTGAGTTGAAATTTCTGATGTAATCTCTTGCTCCTACTGACAAAAACCTTAAAAGCCTTGGTGTTCTCCAACTCTCTTAATCCCCGTGGCAGATTCAAGCTACTTTGTCAAACGCATCAAGCATTGTCTTTCCTTCACACGTAAAGCCCTCCAGATACTTCTCCCCAAATGCACCCACAAAGTTATCGTAGGTTGTCTCCGGTTTTGTTCGGCAGAGCTCACAGAGAGTCTCGATCAAGCCCTCACGCCAACCCGACCTTGGTAACTCTTTCACCACCGCTTCAAAGTTCTCTTCTGTCAAAAACTTTTGGGCAGCAGGCGGCAACATGCCGAGGCTTTTTGGACCCAGGACGTCCACAAAAACTCCTAAGCTGACAGCCGCCACTTCGGGCTGCTTGTGACTGGCGATACTTGGACTCGTGTGCAGCGCTATTGTATCCCAGACAAGCTGAAGACGATGCTTATCCCATTTGCCCTCCTCGTCGCCGCTGCTGGATTCTGTGCGGAGGAAGTCGCGAGCCGCGTTAGCCCCGTCGACCTCAAACCGTTTATCCTTGCTAACCAATGGGGTCGTCAGAGCCCAGCCGAGCTCGTGCAGGATGACTGCGATCGAGAAAGCTTCGTGATCGAAGAGCTCCCCACTGCTATCCTGTGCAACAGTGTATGGAACTAAAAGAGTACCAAAAATCCAGCATCGTACTACGTGGTGATACGCGAATTCGCGAAGATGCGCCTTGGCAAAGTCGAGTGCTTTCCTAATCAACGGGGTATCATAAACGGCAATGCCGGCGATGTGACGTGATGGAGATGGGAAAATATTGGTAGAAGCCATGACAACAAGTGTTTTCAATCAGTAGCTTTATGAGTGTGGTTTTTTCTTGGAATTGAGATAGTGTAAAACTCTTGATTTTGATGGTTTTTTTGATCGTAGGGAAGCTCACCTTTGCACTGGCAGTGCTAAGTACTTATACCCATTGATCAGACAAATACTAGCTTACAGCTGACCTGAATCTTAATATTACTGATCGGTCGCCTCTTGGCGCTTTGTGGTGGGATAAGCAACAGCTAAGTCGGACCACCTGGAATCGGCCAACACTACGATTCGGCCCAACCACTCCATTTTCGTCTCATTCATTAGAAATTGATTATCTCAACAGCAATTAAATTTGGAATTGTGTACACATGTGCTCATAGCCTGTAGCTGCCTGCTTCCGTCCTGTATTTTTGGCGATCTGTACAGGTGGTGGTGCAGCTGAAATTGGTGCAGCTACTGTTTCTAAGCAATGGACTGCTTGATCAACTCCACCATAGCAAATAGCTCATTTGGTCCTCATTTAACAGGTTTTTTAGCTGGATGAACAGCTAGTCTATTCAGCTGCTGTTTCAGCTGCTTATTCTGTGAATCCAGCGCTGCTGTCTCACATGCTGCCTTAGATAAGGCCTTCTGTGTCTGACGGAACAGCTTCTTCGTGCTTGTAGAGAGCGCACACGCCTTATAAAGCGCGCGCACTGCTGTAACAAGTTCCTGTTCGCCTCGTGTTGTATCAAATGAGATGGTTCTTGCTCGTTTCCAAGCCATAGGCGATTCTAGCCTGTTTGGCAAGCTGTTTGAAGTGAAAACGAACGGTGACGACAGAGGCACACTAGGATTATATGGACAAATACCTGCTGCCTTCTAAGCTGCTCTAAGATTCTTCTTAGTGAATCCTTCCTGACGTGCCTGATAATAACAGTCTATAAAATGACTCTTTTTGACAGGTAAAACATCTTTAAAGCACGTCAACGCCTCTATATGTTCCCTTTACTTACTTTTAACAGGGCTGAAGCCACAGAGGTCTAATGGCTGTAAGATATGTGAGGTATGTGATGGTATAAACACCAGAGTAATCTAAGATTCACCTTACAAGCGTATAAGAACTTGACTTTTGTGTGACTGCCGTGACTGTTAAGAATAAAGAGACGCTATTTTCCATCAGTAGGACGTGTTTGTGGATCAAATACACGATGTAGGCAAGCCAAACCAATCTCATTTGTTATCCAGCTATTAGGAGATGTCGTATAATACTAATCTGGGATACTGTCTGGTGTAAACCAGTTGATTTAAAGGCTTTTACCTTTAAAAATAATAAGGGGATTAATACTGCTGCCGGCGGTGTTTGCAGCCTTAATCACTGAGACCTATTCGCGTGTTTCAGGTGTGATCTTAATAGCTGATTTCTTCTTAGCACTGGTGAGAACTCGTGAGTTCGTGCATACGCCTAAACCTAGGCCTTATTCATCCATATTCCATATGTCCTCCATACGGATATTATACTTTAATCTTAGCTTTTTTATTTGTTTTAGGAAGGTAATGATCTGCTCTTTTGTAGCATTCTTAGCCCTAACACCGTGCAGCTTTCGTCCAATAGCTGTGGCAATAGAAGGATTGTGAGATAAGAAGTGTGATACCTAATTTTTTCCTAGTGGATTATTGTCTCCACTAGACTTCAGGATTTAAGCAGTTATATCACGGAGACAAGCATGGCTAGGAGGGTATCCACGCGCGTCCTCTTTAAGAATCCACTCAGTTAAAACGGTTTCCTGTTAAGGAGACAATCGCTATTATGATTCGTGGAATTTATGCTTATTTTGTTAACCGTGTACGGAGGTCCATTTCAAAAGTTTGTCCCACGCTAAAGGTTGGCGTGTTGATTCGGGGAGCGCCCCAGCAGAATATACCCACTAATTTATTACTTGACAATCGGTCTATTTTCTGCACCTCAGGGTAGAAACATGGTCATAACCTCGACGATTCTAACAAATATTAGGTTGAACTGTGTCACCCGCAGAGTCTTCGCGCAAGACAAAACTTTTGAAATGAACCTCTGTAGTCGTTTCTTAAATATCATACGGGGCACACCGTACGCGTCAGCGCACGCGTTTTTTAAGGTATAAGTGCCTGCATTAAATTCAGTAATAGCCATTGCAATGATGGCTTCACGATCGGCCATATCGAGACAATATTGGTGGTGGTGGAGGTGGTGAAACAGGATGGTAACGAGTTATTTGGTGGTAGGGATACTGGGCCGAACCGTAGTGTGGGCCGGTTCTAGGTGGTCCGACTTACATATTTGTTGACTCCGACCCTCCGCGGCGCTCCAAAAGTCTCCGCGGATTTTCAGCCCAACAGCCAGAGTCCGATCGCTCCGCGTTACTGCCAACTGCACTTTCGGCTTTCACACAGGACTATGGCTACTGACGTATCTGTTCTGAACTATCCTGAACGACATGAAGACATGTTCATTCAAGTTCGAACAAGGCGCAGGTGTGACGCCTGAAAGGTCTGCAAAGCTCGACTGTTCAGAACATCGCGGTAGCCTGTGTACAGTTGCACTAACTAGAATGCAAACGAGTGTAGCTTATCAATGTAAAACAAACAACTTCTAAGTTCGCCTTGGCATCTTTCTTTCTTTCCTCCCTCCCTCTGTGCCACCTTCTCTACCTGCTTCTCATTTCTTTTTCCTCTCACACTCTTTCATTTGACTTTTTACTCTATCAAGGCCGCAACCTTTTGCGTTGCCATCTATCGTAGACCCGTTGTCAGTAGTAAGCAGTCCAAAACCTTAGTCGAATCTCCAGATACGCTTCTCAAAATAGATCGATTGTTCATCAGTCTCCCTTGGTACTCGTGTCGGAGGGAGGGTGGTTCGAGTATGGTCTACCACGGGTGGGCGGACTCGTTCCTGCCACACTGGGAATTTATGCTATTTCATCCGCTGAGTTTGTTCGTTTTGTGCATTCGTCCAGCAAAGAATGGGACACGTAGCTGCAATTTTTCATTACACGTATCGTAGATATTCGATTAAATCAGGAGAAAGAAAATCTGACTCATAGCGTGTAGATTTACGGATGTAGGTACACTTAACGTGATATATATCTGTAAATTGAGCGTCGAGCAATTCTCTCAGCTGCACCCGATAGCACCATCAGCCGCACTCTGTGGCGTCCAAGTTCCAAAACTGTGTCCTGCTTCCACGCAACAAGTCACTTGGTACGAGGCCACTCCTGTGATCTAGCAATTTCCTTTCCTCCATCTTCTTTGGCTTAACTTTCGAGTGATCAGCTACTCTCTTCCACTTCGAAAACAGCACAACACTTCGAACGCTTCAACTTGAGAATGCATCTCTCAAGCCAGCTGCAAACTTAAAGTCTACAGAACAGTGTAATCAGTATGACTGCCGTTCTGCTTTTCTGCATTGCCGAGGAGGCTAAGCCCGTAAGCTGTGAATATCCATAGGCAAGTGGGCAAGGCTAATCGGTCACTGTACTTTGTTCGCAAGATCTTGAACGTTAAGATCAGAGATACAGACGTTGGGTTCTTCTACCTTTTTGAATCGCTTACCAGGCCAACAGATGGCCAGAGGCTCAAAAGGGAGCTTGAAGAAGGTGAATCCTTTGAGACTGGCTTCTTTGGCGCCTTCGAGCAGAATTGTCCGAAGTGGGCGCTGGAGAAGCAAAGCTAGCGCAATTTCATTGAACAAGATATTATCGCTATTCCGGATGCGCGCAGTGCTGAGGATGGCGCCCTTTTGATGCAAAGCTACAACCGAGGGGACCCCCCTCTTGAATTTGGGAAATACGGCGTTCTTCTGCGAGAGTGCGCTATGTGGTACAGCTTCAGAGTTGATCAGACAAGAGCCTTCGAGGTCTACAGCTCTCTACAGAATGAGGCGTCTGATGCCGTTTATCCGGTCTATTTCAGACTCAAAGAAGAGCTTACAAATGAACGTGGCGTCTTCGATGTGGACAGGGCCGAGTATCTTGTTGGAGGCGGAGATCCGGCTGTGCTTCAGCTCTGATGGCTGACAGAATTTGCAGAACCCCGGGTGACGTTGAGGTGGATGGTGTGGAACTTCACGTACTGGTGCGAAAGTAGAATGGAAAGGTAAATCTCATGGTATTCGCGTCAAATCTTTAGATTAAGTAGGCATGATTAAGTATATGTCGAACAAAATCTCTGAACTGAAACCTTCTGGCAACAAGCTAGCTGAATTAGCGGCTGAGTTAGCGGCCGTGACTTTGAACGTAGGCTTTGCGGCTTGATTTGGACTTTTGGCTATTGTGGGTGTAATACTGAACTTTTGTGATATGCAGTGCAGTAAATTAGCAAATGCGGCTAGTCACAAATGTTCCGTTTTTTAATCTATGAAGAATGCTATACGAGATGAAAGAATGGAGGTCTCCGCCGCTCAACAGCGTGAGAACACACTATAAATGCTCAAAGAGGGATGCATTTGTCTTACCGTCATGTCGAGAAAACCAAAGAAACATTGCAGACCGGAACATGAAAAGCAGGTCAGCGGAACTATCAATCTTTCTTCATGTTGTCTTTTCCTTTTTCTAAAGATGAGGCTTTACTATATCATCAAATTTTTCCTCGGCATTGCGTTCGGCATCAAAGCCGAAGATCCAGTCTATGTAAGATCAGCACAAGAGGTCTCTAAGTCTGAACATTTAACTACCTTCTCGTGGCATGTGTATGCTTTTTGGGTCGCTTGCAACTTTGTCCCAGTCGGCCTTGTGCCACATATCTCTGGAGAATTATGAGTGAACCAAAATGCGGTTGTTGATAACTTTGAGCCACTGACCTTGTAGTTTCGCCAGTCTTCTGAACAGCTTTTACACGCTCATATCTTGAGCAGGTGAGAACGTGAATCAGAAATAACTAATTCGGAGACTCACCGCAAGTCTTGGTAGGCCCACGTCGCTGCCGGGACATTCTGCTTTCCTGCTCGCTTTAAGCAGACCGCCAAGACGACGCCATCCTCCATGGACTGCGTAGCCCCTTGAGCACTAGTTGGCAAAAAGGGGTGGGCACTATCGCCCAGCAATGCAATGCGGCCTTTGTCACTTATCCATCGCGGCAAAGGATCGCGGTATACAAGCTTCCAGTCTACCAATGACGAAGGCGGCGTCTTCTCCACAATCGCTCTGCAAATTGGATCGTACCCGTCGATCACTTTAAAGACATCTTCTAGTTTTCCTGGAAATGACCAGGATTCCTCGATATCCGCATCATCCTTGTGTGTCAATACCCAGCAACAGTCCGATCCATTCTTTATGGTGCTGAACAAGAAATGGACATCAGGTCCAATCCAGCCTTGAAAAGTATCCTTCATGACGAAGTAAGCAGTCATCGATGTTCACACTTGGTTCAACTTACTCCTTGATCACAGAAATGCTTAGTTCGAGGGTCTTTGATCATATCGGTATTCGGAACTTGACAAATCAGTAAACTTTGTTGACTACACGAGTACTTAACGTACACCAAGCGCGGAAAACGGCATAACCTGAGCTCTTTGGCTTGTCGAAGTAGCCTGCGCACGATAAGCCATAATTGACGATGGAGGCTGGAAGTCATCGCGATACCAAGCACTAGTTCTCTGGCCTTTGACCGGACTCCGTCGGCGCCGACGACTACGTCTCCTATTGCTCTCGTCCCGTTCTCAAATATGATGCCGGCCTTATCGGTGTCTTCAAAATATTGCTTGATCCGGCATCCTAGATGAATGGGGATACACAGCTCGTCTCGAGCATAGTTGAAGACGACTTCGTGTAGCTCACCGCGATGTCCATTGAAGACCGGAGCGTCAGGATTCTGAGGCGGTGTTTTCTGGATTGTCACCAGCTCCCCTGTCCATTTATGAATGTGGAAGCCATGTTTGGTTAGATCGATACTAAGAGGACGAAGACGATCCGTAATTTTCCCATCTGACCATCTCCGAAATATTCGACCGGCCTGGCTTTTCGTCAAACTATGGTATAAGGGTCTTTTGCAAGGAAGTGGCATACATTGGGCCCAAAAGAGATGATATCTCCAAGGACTTTGAGTTCAGGAAAAGCCTCGTAGATTTCTACATCATGCCCCTGTCGATGGCACTCAATGGCAGCTGTGAGGCCTCCAAAACCTGAAGCAGCAGCAAAAGCGTTGTGTCAAATCCCAGACTTCGGTGAAGGCTTCACTAAAGCCAGCACTTACCTGCTCCTACAATAATGACTTTAATCCCGGTCCTACGAGCGGAGGCATTGTGCAATGAATTATTCGTAGTCATACCTTGAATTGTTTGCTAGGAAGTGTTTCGGGTGATAGAGGCAGAGATGCAGACGTCCTTTCAATGCCGGCTTTATTTTCCCAGACACTTAGAAAAGCACTGCGCGAAACAGATGCTCAGATCGGCTTCATCACATTCACTTGCCGGCAAGTGGAACTTTCACTCCAGTAAGAGTTTGCGGGGTAAAACCTGGCTAAATCAGAAAGCTAAGAACTGCCGAAAAAGGGGCCAAGCTTTACTTATTCTAGACATGTGTCGCAATTCGTTTAAACGACAAGTCACTAGTCAAAGGATGGCACGAAGACTGGATAGCGAATTGTCCAGTATCAATGTTTAAGCAGTAGCCACTGTGGAACATGTTGACGCACAATGAGTTCAACCAGGAGACAACAGCGACGGAGGCAGTGAGCGTATTTGCATCAGAAATCCCCGGGAAAATCATTGTTGTTACTGGAATCAGTCCTGGTAGCCTCGGTGAAGCGCTCGCGCTCGCGATTGCCTCGCAAAGTCCCAGCTTGCTAATCCTGGCCTCACGTACTCGCCTGAAACTTGAGCAAGTTGCGGAACAGATTGCCTCAAGGTCCCCTCCTGTGCAAGTGGAATGCGTGGTGGTGGACCTCTCCTCTCAAGTTTCGGTTCGACAAGCTGCGGATCAGATAGATCGAATGACCGCAAGGATTGATATACTTGTCAATAATGCTGCCATTAATCCAGGAACTCATGAGTTCACTCAGGATGGAATCGAGATGCAGTTTGGGACTAACCATGTAGGACCGTTCCTCCTAACCAACTTACTCTTGCCGAAGCTTCGCAATGCTGCCAGCGCCTCTCGCCCAGGAAGTACGCGCATCATAAACGTGACTAGTGCGGGCCATAGACTGTCACCAATTCGATTCCACGACTACAACTTTGAAGGGAAAGAGCTTCCTCCAGACGAGCAGCCTCCTCCCGGCTTACCCGACTCCATCAGAAAGGTGAAAACAGCGTATCATCCCTTCATTAGCTATGGACAATCCAAGACAGCGAATGTCCTCTTTTCTCTGTATTTGTCCAAATCTCTTCATGATATCGGAATTCGGTCCATCTCCGTACATCCAGGGTGTATGCGCCTCCGTCTCCATGTATTTAGTAAATGCTGATTTGGCGAAGCTATATGGACAAATCTCTCGCGCTCGCTGGACGCGGAGCAAGTGGAGATGATATCTCGGACCGGCAGCTTCTGGAAGACGCAAGACCAAGGTGCAGCACCAATGATCATTGCGGCCTTCGATCCGGGTTTGGACAGTAGGTTTCTCAACGTAGTTTCTCGGTCGGCGGCGGAACCGGCCTCACGCTGATTTTGGCCAGATACTTCGGAGATCTATCTGCATGAATGTCAAGTTGCTGAGCCAGCTCATCACGCGCAGAGCCTGGAAGTTGCAAGCAATCTCTGGGCTTTGAGTGAACGATTGGTTGGTCAGAAGTTCAACATTACATCATCACCGAATCTTTGAACGTCGGAGGAGCCACATCGATTCCTTGTCCTCGGGTGGTTTCTTAGCCATGGCGCGATTTTGTGGCTACATACTTGAGCTTGAGACATAGAGCTTGAGATAGATCAGGATGAATCCTTTCCTATGAAAAAAATAATGTGATGGCCGGGAGTCGATAATTGCATAACGATGCCCTTTAAGCCAGAGACGAGAGCACAACTTTGTACACTCGATCAGATGTTCTTTCGACTCGAGCAAAACTACTTAAACATTCAGACTGATAAACATTACCCGTAACAAAGCCATAGATTGCACGGCTCACTCGAGTGACTGCCCTTACGTAGATTGTCTTCCGGCAAAAACCATATGATCAAAGCAATCTTTGACCGTGACAGGACACAACATAGAGAGGCAAACAAGGCTCAGGTGGTGAGTGTTTGATCTACAATGGTTACCCGTGAGATAGTAAATTGTCAATACCCTCGTTGTTATTTCTTCTCGTTTTCCTACTTCCTCAACCCTGCACCCTCTTTCCATTACTTCCTGCATTCGTCTTGAAGACTTAACAGCCGATATGAAGTTTCTTATCATTGCGATTCTTGGTCTCGATATCCGGGGCTTTGCACAAACGACAACGCCTTCCTCGGAACAGGTTGGCAAGGATTAAACCCAACCCAAAATAGTCTGTCGTTAAATCTGCATATAGTGGGAACAAACCTCGTTGGACCTCCTCTCTTGGGCTGCGAGTATGAGGGGGAACGCTCATGCTATGTCCATGGATACTATTGTGGAGTCGTACGTTCCCGACACTTCGGATGCCGGCTTGAACAGTGTGAGTGTCGGCAAAGGCCACGTTCTTCCTTCACAAAGCCATCGTCTCCCACACTAGCGAAGCTGATTCTCTCAATCTCCGTATGCAGTACGCCACCTTGGGTTCAGCAATCCCCCTGTCGGAAATCACTGCTGATCCGACCAACGCCTGGAGATCCTGGTCGACTTTTCTTCCTACCAGCGTTCGATATGAGGTCTGCCAGTTTGCCACCAGCATCGTCGGCGCAGAGCAATCGACCTTGGCCAAGGATCTCAACGTCACACTTACCAGAACCAAGAGCAATGGTGTACCAGAGCTAGATATTGCATGGGCGCTTGGACTGATCGCTGGGGCCGTCGGTCTGCTTGCCGTCGTGCTCTAGAGGGTGTAAGAGGAATGCATCGGAATGAAATACCCTGATCAGGCTATTAGTTGTCCATTGAAGGGGGCTTCTGCTCTACTTGTAGCGCATTAATGTACCATCAATTGATATAGCCCTTACTGTATCTTCGAATCCGTGCTTAGTATCCACGAATCCTGGCTGGCTTTTGCAGAAATGCCCTTCTGTGTGCTCTTGATGGATCGTCAAACTGGATATTCGACCAAACTCGCTCAGCAATAGTGGTTGTAGCGTGGATGCAATATCGTTACGATTTAAGTAAGCGACAATTTTCCTGAACTCAAATGAGATTTGGTGTATTGTCGGAAAAAAGATGGAATGCCACAAATAAATTTACATTGATGTTGCTAACCAATCAATCTATCAATGAGACTTGATACCCAACTCAACATCGACTCTACTTCCAATCCCAACTATCGACCTTGACTTTTTGTGTAATAGTCTAAAAGGGAGCCCTCCATATTAAACAAGTCGACAGATTTAGCTTTTTGACACTTCCTCGCTGCATTGACAAGATTCTCGAATCCTCAAGCTGGACCGTTTCTACAAAAGCATCCCCACACCCGCCGCTAGGGCACCCGCCGCACCCATGACACCCGCGACGGGCATGTTGGTCATGGCCGCGCCGGCAGTGCTGCTCAGCGAGCTGGTGCTCGTCGTGGTCGGGTTAACGTTGATCACACCGAGGGTGGAGCCCTTGCTGACGGCGTACGTCGTCGGCTGCGGCGTCTGGCCCGGGTACTCGGTCGAGGTGACGGGCGCGGTGGTGGTGACGAAGGAGACGGCGCTGTTGGAGGCCGGCACGAGCGCGGTCACGACGGTGGAGCTGCTGCTCTGGCCGCCGCCGTTGCCACCGCTGCCGCCGCTGGAGGAGGAGTCAGAGGAGGAGGATGAGGGCGAAGACGAGGCAGATGACGAAGACGCAGAGGAGGAGGAAGAGTCAGAGGCAGAGGAGGAGCGGGAAGAGCTGATGCTGCTGATACCGCTGCTGATACTGCTAAGAGGGGCGGCTGACGATGAAGATGATTGAGCCGATGCAACGGCGGCGAGGAGGGCAGCAGTGAGGAAGGTAGAGAACTGCATGGTGGAAGGATCGGCTTAGGCAATTGAAAGTCAGATACAGCCAATTGATAGGAATCGAGACAAGGGAGAAGTATCTTGGGACGTGGTTTGTTGACAGCAAGGGAGCTTGACGAGTAGCGTTGTTGTGGTGCGAGGTTTGGAGCTGGCGGACCTAAGGAGAGCTTTATATGAGATGAGCCACCTACGGCATATTAAGCCGAGTGCTAAGCTGATTGAAGATTAAACCGGAGAAAAATGGCTCACTCCAAGTGGCTCGCCAGGGATAACCCAGCCGGGAGGGTCATTCCATGCCTGAGTCGGAAAAGGGAGCCGCGGAACTGCGCGGAACCCGGGACGTCATACGAGCTCCAGAAGACCCTTTTGAGTAGGGTGATTTCTTGCTTATCAAAATGTTGTTATGGAGACATGAGCAGCGACATCCTTACAACGCCGATTGGCTTTTCGTTGAACTTGTTGAGTTGTCAGAATTGGCCAGGTACAAGGCACAAGTTGACGCCATAAGCTCGGACCAACAGTCCCATCCGCGTTTTGTTCCGATGTTTCACGTTTCTGCTAATTGTTTTGCAGCTAAGTTCGAAGAGACTGAAAATTTAAATGATAAGGTTTTGGTGGGAAAGATTGACCTGAAAAGACTCGAGAAAAATACGGGCCAGAAACACAAAACAAAAACATACGATACCTCGTATTCGCTGCTGGTCACCCACGCAACTACTGACGAGGCGGCAACGTGCTTAACGTATCGAGAGCGGACGGGATCGAGTGCTTTCACGTTCCTATGATCGTATGTGCTAGACTGTGATTTTACACCACTTTATATACCAATTAACTTGCTTTTCCGTACCGCATAGTCATTTGTCTAAAGACAAAAGACGAACTCCTGCTGGAGATACCTATCTCAAGTCATTGAACATGAAAGCTCAAGTCGAGATCGAAGGTGAATATCATCAATACATTTTTTTAGGCTCGTCCGGTGACCTTGAAGCACTTCTAATTGCATCTTTGGAGGTGGCTTAGCTACGCGCTGTGAGCCCTCTGGCTGTGCAAGATTAGGGGAACTGACTACGGTAATATCGATATTGCAAGGAAATAATTCAACCTTGCCCATCCGTTTCCTATTCTAAAGCAGAGAGTATCATAGCCTACATTTCGATCGTTCGTCCCAGACGGACGGATATAGCGCTTTTGGAAATCGGGAAAGAAAGATCAGGAGTCATAACCCGCCGCATACAACTCCCAGCCATCCCGCTCAGTGGAAAAAAAAAGAACTATGTGAAGCTAAACGCCCGCTGTGTAGAGCGATAAATACACCATCACAGTGGGCAGTGGATCCGGTAAAAGCATGGGTGCTGCGATTGCTCGCAGCACCCGAAAGACAGTGGGACGGAATAAGCCTGCGCAGGCTCAAATAGTTCCAGCCATGTCCTCGGTCGAGCTGAATTCGGATCTGAAATAACTTTTCCCTCTCCCATCTTGGCACTCCCCCTCCTTTCTATACCATATCATCACGTCCTTCCTCATGCTACTTCTCTTAGCCCGCCATTTGCACATATACTCCCTTTAACCCCGCCCCTCAAGGCATATCCAAATACGTCTTCCTCTGCCACGGGAACCTGCGCTTCCCAGGCTGTCCCTGCCCTACCTGCGATCCTTGCCTTCCCTGCGCCTGCACCTTCCCACTTTCCCCC
>JAGFVP010000192.1:0-58591 GCA_021031095.1 Bathelium albidoporum
GTGAGGGAGGAAATGGGGTGTTCGGCGGGGGGTTGCTTGGGTAAGGGAAGGGAGGGGTAGGGTTGGTGTATTCTCTTGTGGGCACTGTATTTCTCGAGAATCTCTCAAAGAATGGGAAGCGCTAAAAGTGGCCGATAGCCATATGAGGTGCGCCTGGAGTTTTTTTGATTGGGTTTGCAAACGGCTTTGCATGAATGGGGCATTGTGGGCGGAGCATCTATATTCATTGTACAAATAGTGAAAACAGCTTTGCTCTCATTTCAAGGTTCTCAATCGGAGATTGTCTCTTCTATATCTTGTCTACGTGGCCATGATTCAAAAAACCCCCCCAAAAAAAAGAAATTTTGACAAATTCTTATGGTGAGCACATGAAAGACAGGTGATTGGGTTTGACATTGATATCGACGGGGCCGTCCTGGGAGCACCTTGACATCCACGGCTTGCGGTATTTGCCATACGGTAGTAGCGAGTAACGTTGCAAGCAGAGATGGATGTCGTTTCACAAATACTGAAATTAAAGTTGATTGACATTCGCTCCTCTTGGAGAGAACCAAAATTACTCGAATTTGGCTTCACGTTTACGCTTCTGGAATCCTCTCATTTTGAGAATCTATTAACTTAGTCGTGAAACACGTGGATGTCAGGAAACATGCATCCGGTAATTGTAGGTCATGAGCAAATTTAGCTGGGTGCATGAGCTATAATTTTGCATTGTTGGTGCGCCAACTTCGCGAAGGTAGTTATGGTCCAACTCAAAAACTGGAAGGACTTTAGATATTGACAATGTTGCTTAGATCGGAGGCTGCAGAAAGGAAACGGCGCTATCAGGTTTGGGGGCGTTTTCCTTTTTAGAGACTTTCAAGCAGCTAGGGCTGATACTAGGTTTTTCCATTAAATCCCGAAGCATATATCTATATTGTTTGGCTGTGGCATCGGTTCTGGGTCAAGCTTGACACAGGAAGCTATTTCATCCTCGTTCCGCGCAAGATGCTCAATGAAATGAGTTTCAACGGACTACATGACGAATCGAAGCCAATGCAAGGCATGACCTTAGACAGCATGAAAGTTGAGCTGGAGCTAAGAGTCAAATTGAAGTAAGAATTTCATCGATCCACGAAGCCTCTCAACGTGCGATTTTGTGTTGTTGGGGATGCCCCGTTCGATAATTAATTCAACACAATCGTCCTCGCTACTCCTGGCCTTGTTAATGAAAGCCGATTCTGACTCCTCAATCTGAAAGTCCTTGGAAGAAATAGACAAGAAATCTTGCGAAGCTGTTTAAAAAAAGTCTTGACTCATTGATGATTCGCGTTGCGCGTCCCGCATGTACTTGGAGGACGCACTTGCGGCATCTTAAATCTTGATCTTGGAACGGGAATCACAGCCGGCACTATACACGCGCAACGAAACCTTACGGCCGAGCATCTCTATTGGCAGTCTGGACTCATTGGTGCATGTGTCTGTTCCCAATATCAAGGTCTTGAGGACATACGACCTGGAAAATTGTACTTCGTTGGGTCCAATCAGAATTTGATTTCGTCCTCAAAAATTGCCAACATTGACCTGCAGGATCTTGCTCTGGTGGTAATTAGACGCTGTTAATTCTCGAGACGCAAGCGCTCCAAGCAAATCCTGGAATATGTTCATCTTGTGCAATTCGTAGGATCGTCGCTCTGTTCTCGGATCTTTGATCTGCTCAATGCTTGCGATCTTGGAAATACTCTTTGTATTCACGATACGAATCCAACCCGAGGGAAATCTAAAATTGGTAGCGAAATATACAAGGCATCATATTTGATCAATAAAACTACACGCAACCAAATCCTGCCCTCTATGTGCCTGATCCACCAGTCGGACCTTTGATAGGTGACCTGCCGATGGATCCTTTGTTCGCTGCAGCAGAGACTGGAGGGTTATACACGAGCTTTCGAGACTTTAGTGTAGCCCATTTGTACCTAACGCGATCAGCAATGGTTACGATTCGACGAAGTCAGTGGATTGGCCAAGGTTGGCCAAAACATACCTCTTCACCCAGATACTCATTGCTGTTAAGAGTCCTGTTATGAAAAGCACCTGCCAACCCATCTTCTTCCTTGCGTCCATCTCTGGTTCCGCAGACCAATTCAGGAACTCCACAACATCTTTAGCCATCTGCGACGTTGTTGCCGGGGTACCATCCTCATATTCAACGAGACCGTCATACAGCACTCGAGCCATGGCGATACCTGTTCCTGGAAAGTATGGGTTGAAGTTCAGTCCCGACTGCACCACCGCACCCGCAGGCGGTTCTTCCGGATATCCCGTCAGTAAGCTAAATATGTAGTTGCAGCCTCCATGACGAGCCTTCACCATAAGAGATAGATCTGGAGGCAGAGCTCCGTTATTGGCGGCACGTGCTGCCTCGTCGTTCTTGTAGGGCGATGGGATGTAGTCGGAGAGCTTGCCAGGACGCTTCTCGATTTCGCCCTCGTCATTCGGCTCAGTATCGTATTCGTTCTCTTCAGCGAGGACTTTGGCTTCATCGACGGTGAGAACAGTGCCGACAAGGGAACGGTAGGGTATGCGCTTGAGTGAATGGCAGGAGGCGCAAACTTCTCGGTAGACTTGGAAACCGCGGCGAAGTCTGCATAGGCCTGTTAACAACCGCGAAGAGCTCCAGGAACTCGTCAGCTTACGCTTGGTGGTCAAATGTTTTGGTCCATTTCTCGTGAACCCAAGGATATTGGGTAGCGTGAAGTCTGTTTTTGGTCAGCTCTGTCGAACACCATCAAGCCCAATTGGAAACTCGTCAAACCGTCTTACCCTTCTTCAGCAGGAGTCATGGCATGCACACTTCGTCCATAAAGATGGTAGTACCAGGCAGCCGAACCAATTGCTACTGCGGTTGCCGCGGAGCCCGCGGCCGTGGTCGTCCATGCCGAAGAGCTGGCGTCAGAACTGGACTTGGAAGCGGCGGAACGCTGGAAGAACTGTGAATCAGCGGTTGGATCCTGGTAGAGGCTATCGCAGCTTGCGCCAAGGCGTCACCTGAGTGGAATTGATCCAATTGAGGAGGGACATACTTTTGCTGTTCTGCTGGTTCCCCTGCCCACTACGCCGGACGAGCGTGCAGTGCGCAAGCTCGATCGAGCCAGCATCGTGACAAGAGAGGCGACGGAGCAAACCCGTGCTAACGAACAAAGGAAATCAAGAATTCGGCGGTGAACACGTTCTGTAACTTGGATGGAAGTCAAGTCGTCGTTGAAAAGGGTTCCGATGGGTACTAGCCTACGTACCTTACTAAGCCCCAGAAGACATGCTGTGATTGGCCAGGAGCTATCCGCAGCTTGAGTCTATGGAATCATCAGAGCCAAACTTCTTCATCTACCCACTTGCTAGCCAAAGCGACGGTCTATTACTGGCACCCGCAAAACAGGTGACAATTCAGACATTCACTTCATCGATACAAGGTAAGATTCCTGCTACGATAATATGATAGATTTAGAGCAGCTTTGCCTACGTAAGTCGTATATGAAGGAAAGCATCTCATGGAACTCGACACTTGGTTTGTTACTTTCTCCTACCCATTGATAACGTCTAGCACGTGTGTTCTAAGGATGCCTTTAACATTATCAACATCAGCCAAGGTCAAAAATCAATCTACTGTACCAGGACCAAGCAGCCAATCGGCTAACACCGGCGACGGCTTAACTTCAACTACATCCTCATTCCTGGGCTTACTCGCGGAACTTCGACTTCTTATCTATAGCTTCGTATTTGCCGGCGTCCTCAGGGAAAGCTGTGAATGCGTAGTTAATTACAAGCCAGAGGTACTCCATGTGGCAAGTAGATACGTAGATAGCAAGGTATGCAATTACACAGGTATTGTTCAGAGGAAATGTGATACTAAAAACTCACACGAACCAAAATTCCAGATATAGGGCCGATTTATTTCGACAATAAATTGGCGCATGTTCGAACTGCGAATTTTCGATCGGGGCCTCCTTGATCTCATCAGTCATTTATTGGCTTATCTACCTTTAGAGGCCCTTATGTACTTTTAGCAACATCAGTTCGAAGGCAACGGCATATGCAAGAGAAACTAGCTGTCTGAATAACGACCAGATAGCTGAGACTTCCGTATGCGAGATGCTTCATCGCAATAGTAAGTCGGCACAACAAGGCATTGTACACGATCTGAGGGTCTGGGGCACAAAGCACATGATTATTTCCTTTGGCGGTAGACAAGGGGCAGGTATAAAGGGGCCTGATTTACCTTTGCTGAAGACAAAGGAAAGTATGATGCTTGATCTTTTTGAATCATGCAATGAACATAATTTCTGCGTGCAGACACCTTTTCATATTTTCTCTTCCTCGTCATCATTTTCATCAATTTTTATTTGCGACTCAATTCTCGCTACCATGCACATCAGCACAGTCATTCCTGCCATACTGGCTGGCCAGCTGGCATCTGCTAGCATTCTGCCTTATAAACGAGCGCTAGTGACTTCGTTCGTTACCACGATCACTACAACTGTTCCGCCGAGTACATCTTCTAGCGGTGTGGGGTTTATTGGCGTTCCAGGAGCTAAGAACGGCTCAGCATCGCAAACGAGTGCCTCCCCACTAGCAACCGTTAGCGGCGCTGTATCTATCGGCATTTCGTTGCAGAGTGCAGCTTCCCTTGGCCCGGACGTTTCTTCCATTCTATCGCAAATCGAGTCTGCTGAGTCAAAAGGATATTCGTTGGGCGGCGTGGAGGTTACCTTTGTGCCAGAGCCGAGCCATGCGACCGTCGCGCCAACATCCTCTCCGCAGGCAAAGGCAACGAGTCTGATCCCGACAGTTCCACCAGCTTCAGCATCCTTATCTCCAGCGTCTTCGTCATCGAACAAGGGTGGCACTTCCAAAACGAGTCCCTCATATTCAGCGCCCAGTCACTCAACAACGAGTATATCAAAGTCAGCTTTGCCTACCCCACCCATAGCTTCAGGGCCAGATGCTACTTCTGGTGGCGGCATTCAGATCGTCCCATTGAGCCCGTCGGTCTTTACTACATCAAAGGTGGGTCCACAGACGTTCACCATGACTGGTGGTTCCGTTGTTGTGACTATGAGCTCGAGTCAGGAGCAGAAGACTACCTACGTCACGTACGCCTCTAAGATATCCTCAGCTGTGCCCGCAAACTCCTCAGGCGCCTCGTCGGTTGCACATTCTGAATCTACGTCCACGCCTGCTTCAGCTTCTTCATCATTTGCTGTCAGTAAGTCATCGTCAGTCCCACCTGTCTCAGCAAATCCGTCATCGTCCAAGACTGAACCCTCGCAAGTCCCGGCGTCGGCACCATTACCTACGCATTCGGTTTCGCTATCAGCGTCATTGTCGCCATCGCTTTCTCATAGTACATCTTCACCACCAACGCCAAGATCATCTTCTGCTAGTGCATCTCCACCGGCAGCACCAAAGTCGTCTTCTGTTATCTCTCCGCCACCAAAGCAAGTTACGACAGCGCCGCCTTCGCCGCCAAAGTCTCCCGGTCCAGCGACATCTGCACCAGCTCAAATGTCGCCGAACGATTGTCCTTATCCAGGACTTCGTTGCTAGATGTGAGACCTGACTATCCTGAACTTCTGTTGTCTGTGGTGGAGCTTCATGCACAGAACTGTTAAAATATCCTGGCTCTATTTTTTGGTAAAGCTCTTTTCTAAGTTCATATCCTTCAGATAGTTACACATCAATTGACTTTCGTTGATGGTAATTATCAGTCTTACCTAATATCCTACCCCATAGTAGCATTCAAAGATCCAAAATTTCAAAGAACCGTAAGCCTAACACAATCATAGTATGCTTGAAAGTTTTTGACAGCGTTATTAGATTCTGGGATGGGCTCTACCGAATGGACGTTTGCTGCTACGCTTGAGGACTTTATTTTCGACTTCCCACCTATTAATCAAGGCCTTACAGATAAGCCCGATCCTATACCTCATGCGGGCGGACAATTGACGTTGTATTGAACATTGAAAGATGGCACGTCCAAATTCATTATTCTGCTGGCAAAGGTGGACCGCCCGGACACTCCCAGATAGACAGAAGGATAGTTGAAGGCGCTCACTGACAGCTTGTAATACAAGTAGGTTTTATGGAAATTTTTAATTGGATTTTTTCGCAGTAGCAGAAGATTTTGCAAGTTTCCATAGGTTGAACAGTCTGTAAAAATACCAGTCCTAGAGCACACTCAGTAAGCACAATGCGAATGTTGTGACTCAGACTACTTACCAGAAACCATTCAGGGAACCAGGAGCTCACAAATTTTACCAACGAAGCCCCATGGCCTTCCCAGTACCAGCGCGGAGGGTTGCGCTTCAGAACCTGACGAACAACAGATTTGGCATATTTTTCGTTGGAAAACCCACTCTCTTGGCTGTGACTCTGCCGTCTTGCGTACTCCTCACTGATAGGAAGATAGAAGGAACCCTCTGGAAGCTGCCGTTGTGTTCTTGAGATGTTTGACGTGACGCCACCTGTCACGATGGTGATGACTTTGACATCAAACGGCGCAAGCTCGACGCGCAGCGTATTGCTGTACTGATGCAAGGCGGCCTTGGCAGCATTGTAGACGCTTCCGAAGACATACGGCATGATGCCGGCGAGGCTTCCAATCTGAACAATGGTACCCTTGGCCTTTATGACGAGTGGTGCAAAGGTTTGACACATCCTCATGACGGCAAACACATCGACTTCGAAGACTTCATGAACTTCATCGAAGTCGATATCAAGCGCTGGAACTGTGTAATTTCGGCCTGCATTGTTCACGAGGCAATCGAGTCCCCGGCCGGCAGTAAGTCGCTCTACCTCAGTTTTCAAGGCTGCGACACTGGCAGGCTTGTCAACTTCGAGGCTCAGTGGTTTGATACCCAGCTGTTGTAAATCAGATATCGTGTCCGCTTTGCGGGCTGTCGCAAAGACGCGAAGGCCTGAGATGTGCGTTAGCAAGTCGCAATGGATTTGCAATGTGTGATTACGCTCTCAATCGATCTACCTTTAGAATGAAACTCCCGGGCCAGAGCATGACCGATGCCACTCGAGCAGCTAGAAGTTCCAGCAATGAGCTTACGAGTCAGGGATATAGCAAGTTTTAACGCTGACTAACTCACCCTGTAATGAGGACGGTTTTACGGTTGTCTGCCATATCGATGACTGTTTTGTGGAATTGTACTACGAAACCTAGACGGTATCTAATCGAGCAGAAAGCTCTGCTCAGTTATGAACTATTCATGGTATTGTCGTTATCAAAGACCGAGGTAGAATATGTCCACCCATGAGAACACAGGTCACATGTTCGCACCAGTGCCGATTGGATGGCGTCGCTCCTTCCATCAACCTTGGCCTGGATTACCCACCAAAATTTCGATATTTTCTGTGTTCTCTCGCATATTATGACCACGCCTTATACTTGCCATAGCTAAGGCGTACGGTCGCAGACACTACAAATCCCCAACTAGATCTGATGTGGCGAAAGCATGGGTGGAGTGAGAGGCAGAAAAGGCGAGGCGCAAAATTGCATTAGATCGAGTTTAGTCCTTCTATTCGCAGCGGAACTTTTTTCGGCTTGGGCCAGTACGAGACGCGGTTCAGTACTCTGCATTGGATGAAATAGCTAAGTCATCACTTCGCAGAGATGCATCAGATCCCTTGCCTTTCACGATGGCTTGACATTGATAGAAGAAACGTCTTCTGGCGTATTATTGGTATGCTATGTCGAGTGCGATCGTCAAGAGCTATCTTATGCAGAGCAATCATGACCAAAATCTATATCGTTTCAAGCCATGAAGAAACCCCCATTGGCATGGATAGTCTGCCCGTTCATGAACCTGGTACCCTCCTCGGCCATCCATCCCACCAGCTCCGCGACATCTTCCACCTCACCTAATCTGTTCCCCACGGGCGTCATCTTCTTCACGTCATCAAACAAGTGCTCGTACCCTTTCGTCAGGTCTGTCGACACAAGACCAGGCGCAATCGCATTCGCGGTCACACCTGGAAACTGTGAGGGGAGAGTAACGGCCCATTGACGCACGAGGGCTTCGAGTGCGGCTTTGGAGGCTGCGTAGGCGTCTTGGATTGGGTGGGGCCGACGAACGATGACAGAAGTATTGGCGATAATGCGACCAGAGGACGAGAGGTGAGGAGCAAGATCACGAACAAGGAGCATAGGTCCTCGTACATTGATGTTCATAAAGCTGTCGGGACTTGTTAGCAAGATGCTCTTTTCCACTAACTCCCAAAAAGGGCTTCAAAATGAAGATTTAGGCGCAGAATTAGCAGACCTGGTAAACTTCTCCACCTCCCAATCTAGCGTCGGCGTTGGACCAGTAACACCCCCATTGATTACAAGAACGTCCAGCTTCTTGCCTGAGCCAATGCCAAAGCCATCCTTGAGCCCTTTCAAGACGAGTTCGCCAACATCAAGCGTGCCTTGATCAGCTTGCATGATAATCGAGCGCCGTCCTAAAGCGACGATCTGGTCCCTTACAGATTCGGCTTGCGTTCTTTTAGAGGTATACGTAACAGCGACATTGGCGCCGCGCTTAGCGAGCTCAAGGGCAATAGCAGCACCAATTCCTCGAGAACCGCCAGTGACAACGGCATATTTGTCTGTTAAAGACATGTTTGATGGATGGCTTTGAGGATTGATCTTGAGAGACCTTGAAATGAAATGTGAATTGACTTGGGGGAAGACTGGAGGTGTGGTAAAGAATCAGAAACCTTAGGTGGGTCGAGACCGTGTTTTATACCTCTCTCCGTTCATCCACGTTCTATTTGGCTCGGCAATATGACAAAAGCACTACATTGAACATTAAGAATTGTGATGCTGATACTCTGGTGTTAACGACCGGAAAGCATTGGGTGACCCGAACCTTCACCGGAGGTAATAAGACAAGGTCAAACCTCAGTCTTGTACGGAATAGGAAGACGAACCCGGTAGAGTTCGGTGGTTGGCCATCTTGTGAAATGACTAATGACAATCTTGAGCTCGATGACAATTTTAATAGCTGCTTACTATTCAAAAAGATTGGTGCAAGAGAGATATTCCGGTGATTGTAGGGGAAAATTAGTAAGACTCATCTGGATTTAGACTGGTCGGACAAAATGTTTCGGAAGGCCTCAGGGGCGTCCAGGTCGAACAGAAATACGGAATATGTCATATAATAAGCAGTGGCAATGACAATTGTCACATTCGGTTCTCCTGAGTGGTGTGGAAGCTGGGATGCAGGCTGCTGGTTATACCTGTCAATACCAACTTTGGGCAAGGTGCTTAAAAACATCGTGTGGAGCGGGAAAGCAATCTGGTGGCCAACAGCACTCCAATGACACATTCACGTGACCTAAACAAATCGGGTGCCAGGTAAACATACCCACTTATTTGTAGATACTTGGCGCGGTGATGTTATGGTATTTGCAACTTGATTGATTGAGCTAAGGATTTGATGCTTGCTTAATGACATTGAGAGTGACTGGACTACAGCGGAGAAGAGCTCCAAGCCAGGGGCGCATTTGCCTAAAAGCGAAGTGCTTGCGTTCACCAGCCCACTGATTTCCTCGCAATGCCCTTTTGTCCGTTGACTTGTCCATTGGCTTGACCTTTGCCCGTCCCCGCAGCAGTTGGTGGCGGTGGGGGAGGAGGCACAGGCCCGTAGGTTTTTGGTCCATTGTTGGTGGCATGTACAGCCTCTTCCTCGGTATCCTCGTCGTACTCCTCGCTTCCGACGTCTTCGTCGTCCTCGTACTCATCGTACTCGCTGTCTGTCGCACCTTCATCAGCATCGCCTTCGCCTTCAAATCCCATGACATCTTCTGGTCCATACGATGGTGCAGCCCCCCCTGCACCAGCCTGTTGGTTTGCATTCGGTATGCTGCCTCTGCCCTGCGCCTGCATTCCCCTGCACAGCTGCTCTAGGCGTTCGTTCTTCTTTTGTAAAGTCCGGATCTCTTTGTCTTGCTTTGCACGTTCCTCTGCCATCTTCAAAACATTCTCACCCGTAGTTTTTTGCTTTCTAGTAAGCTGATAATTCTCCTTCTCAAGGCGCTTCGTCTTCTTCGACATTTCTTCCATTTCCTTTCTGAAGGTCAGAAAGAGGTCATTGCTATTATTGAGCGTGTCTTCGACCTGGCGAATGATGCCCTGTTAGCCCCATAAAACTCAGCATGGAGTGAAGGGCAGAGATAAAGAAACGAAAGGAAAGTGAATACCTGTTTGAACTTCTCTACATATATGTTGAGCTGACTGCGGAGTTCCGTTTCGGTCTGCGAAAAGGTAGAGACTTGCCGCGTTAATTGATTTGATTTGGACGTCTCGATTTCTTGTGCCTTGCGCTGTTGCTCAAAACGTGCCATCTGATATTGAATCTCGAGCTCTTTGGTCCTCAGCAGGGACTGGAATTGGATTTCGCGAAGTTCGTATTGTTCTATGAACGATTTAAATTTCTCGCGGAAGCTATAGTTTATTCATTAGCTGTTTCACGGTGGCAGCTATAGCTGGAGGAAATTTACATCTTCTCTATCTCCATCTCTTGAGCTGGTTGTACCTCAGGGACCTCTCGTTGGGTAACAACCTCCTGTACCTCGAGGGCCATTTTTTGAAGGCGATCGTTAAGCTCTTCGCGAGCCTTGGACTCTGTGTCCTGGAGTTTTTCGTGATCGTCCTAATAGAACGAGTCATTAGCATCGCTAATTGTATACGATGTATTATAACAAGGACCTTATACCTTGAGCTTTTTGTGGTCATTCATGAGCTTCCTGTACATATTGTTGGTTTTAGTCTCGGCCGAAGTCGCCTTGCTAAGTTCTGACTTGGCGGTATCCTTCTCTCTCTGCAGCTGATCCGCTCGCCTCTTTTCCCTTTGATGATCACGCTCATGTTCCTTCATCTTGCGATATAGGTCCGAATAACGTTTGCGGACAAGCTCCAGCTTTTGCAGCGGGGTTTCGAGGTTGTTAAGAAGATTGACCAGGTCTCGATTTGCTTTTCTAACTTCACGCTCCACCTCAGCATCTTGCTCTTGGCTCTTCACCTTGTCCTGCTCTAGCTGGGCAATTCTCGCGGCAAGCTGCTTGGAGGCATCGTCGGGATCGTTGGGCTTTTTGTCTTTGCCCTTCTTCGCGACGGCTGGAGCTGGAGGCGCTGGAGCGCTATGCATAGAGGATGCATCTGACACTGAAGCATCTCGCGAGGCAGCTGGCGCTCTATGCGAATCTGTGACGTTGACTGGAGAAGCGCGAGCATTTGCCGTGGCGGTCTGGGATTGAGGTATGGCTGGTGGCATTTCAGAGATATTGACTTCTGTACATGCGCCCTGCCAAGCAGCCCTTGGCTAGCTGCGCCCAAGTAGTGTAGGCCTGTTCCCAATATTGCTATGTTGGTTTGTGTTTCTAGAGGCGGAATGATCAAAGGATGCGGCGGTACTTGTGCGGAGATACCATCAAGAGTTCGGCGGGCCAAGAAATCCTTCCTATATTGAGCTAGGTAGGGCAATCGATGGAGATGAGTGAAATCAAGATTGAATTCGCGTGCAGGGACCCTTTGCAAGGCTTCAGGTCTCGGTCTCGTGAGGTGCAACCGCGGAAATGATCCAATGATCACGGAGGGGATGGCGATCCTTTCTGTCCGAAACTGCAGACCAAGGGACTGACGACGGACTTATATCGGCACAAGAAATAGGCCAGCAAATTTGGACTGCGATACTCTGCTGAAATGCTTAAGAGATCTCCTGTTAGCAGGCGCGCGAGAAGAGGGAGAGCAGTCGTCTGTCTCGGGCTGGAGGCGGCGCCATTGGTTGCAAATCTCGGCCCTGTTCCACCCTAGCAAGGTGGATGACGATGCCGAAGCTCCAAACCCTTCCATCAGCCTCTCTCGCCATCTCTTGCCTGATACTCGCAGGTGGACATGCTGCAGACAGGGCCTTCGTCAAAATGGCTATCGAGAGGTAGCAAAGGCTACTCTAGCTGGAAACGCACCTGCAGGCCTGTGAGGCGCAACTATGCCTCCATCACTGACGTGGACCACTATCCTAAGCCAGGGGAGCAAATCCATGGATTCACGCTTCTTCGTTCGAAGCATGTCCCAGAGCTAGAACTCACCGCTCTACATCTTCAACATGACAAGACTGGTGCGGACTACCTTCACATTGCCCGAGAGGACAAGAACAATGTCTTCTCAATTGGTTTCAAGACCAATCCACCTGACGATACCGGGGTGCCGCATATCCTCGAACACACGACGCTCTGCGGCAGTGAGAAGTATGTGTTGGCTTCACGAGGTGTTGGACGAGGGCTGACAATACTATAGGTATCCCATACGTGATCCGTTCTTCAAGATGCTTCCTAGATCCCTTTCCAATTTCATGAATGCGTTCACATCTTCCGATCATACTACCTATCCGTTTGCGACAACAAACCATCAGGACTTTAAGAATTTGATGTCCGTGTATCTAGACGCTACACTAAACCCTCTTCTCAAAGCTGAAGACTTCACTCAGGAAGGATGGCGAATAGGTCCAGAGAATCCCTTGCTAGCAGGGACAGAAAGTACAAAAGAGTCAAAGGATAGCAAATTGGTGTTCAAAGGCGTGGTCTACAACGAAATGAAAGGACAAATGTCTGATGCGAGCTATCTATATTACATACGATTCCAAGACCATCTATTTCCGGCAATCAACAATTCCGGTGGTGATCCACAAAAAATGACAGACTTAACGTACGAACAGCTCAAGCAATTCCACGAGCAGCACTACCATCCCAGTAATGCAAAGCTTTTTACGTACGGCGATCTGCGCCTTGAAGACCATCTGAAGGAAATTGGGTTACGGTTAGAGAAATTCTCACGAATCAATCCAGATAAAGAAATCAAGGCTCCCATTGATTTAAGCAATGGACCGTACTATGCCACCATCAAAGGTCCTGTCGATCCTCTAGTATCACCAAAGGCGCAATACAAAACGTCCACTTCTTGGCTTATGGGTGAAACATCAAACGTGCAGGAAATGTTCGCCTTGAGCATCATGTCAAACCTACTTCTGGACGGTTATGGATCTCCACTTTACAAAGCACTCATCGAAGCTGGTTTGGGCCACGACTTTTCTCCAAATACAGGCTTCGACAGCTCTGGGAGCACAGCCGTCTTTTCTGTGGGTCTTATTGGCGTCCAAGAAGCGGATGTGCGCAGGGTCAAAGAGGCAGTCAATTTATCTTTCCAGGAAATCAGAAACCGGGGGTTCGATAAAATCAAAGTCGATGGAATATTACATCAGCTGGAGTTAGGGTTAAAGCATAAGACGGCGAATTTTGGCATGGGTGTTATGCAGCGATTGAAGCCGGGCTGGTTCAATGGTGTTGACCCATTTGATGCACTGGCATGGCAAGAGACTGTTGATACATTCAAAACCAAGTATGCTGAAGGGGGCTATCTGGAAGGATTGGTGGACAATTATCTGCTCAACGACAAGACTTTGACTTTTACCATGGAGCCCTCGGAAACTTACAGCCAAGAAACCGTGGACGAGGAGGCAGCACGTCTGGCTTCTAAGATTTTGGAAACTTCAAAGCAGTACCCTTCGGAACAGGAAGCACGGCAAAGCCTAGAAAAGCGAGAGCTCGAGTTACTGGACGTTCAAGAAAAAGCTCGTACTCAAGACCTAAGCTGCTTGCCGTCCGTCCATGTCCAAGATATACCTCGCAAAAAGGATAGCAAGCATGTTCGTGAGGGCACTATAGACGATGTGAAGGTCCAGTGGAGAGAAGCCCCTACAAATGGCCTTACGTACTTTCGAGCAGTGAACAAGTTTGAACAGCTTCCAGAGGAGTTACGTGAACTGATTCCTCTCTTCAGCGATGCCATTATGAGACTAGGTACCAAAAACATGACCATGGAGCAACTCGAGGAATTAATCAGATCGAGAACGGGTGGCATCAGCGTTGGCTACCACTCTTCCACGTCACCGGTTGGAATCCAGAAATGTGAAGAGGGTCTCGTTTTTGGGGGTTACGCTCTCGATAAGAACATGCCTGATATGTATGAGCTTCTTCGAATCATCATTCAGGAAACCAATTTTGACGGGCCCGAAGCCGAGCGGAACATACGACAATTGCTCCAAACAGCAGCAAATGGTGCAACTAACAGTGTAGCTGAGAGCGGACACTCTTACGCTCGTCGCTTTGCAGAAGCTGGCTTGACACCTCAAGGCCGCCTGGCCGAGCAGATTGGTGGTCTGACCCAAGTCAAACTTACCACATCTCTCGCGTCTCGCTCCCTATCTCAAGGGCTTGGAGATATCATCTCAAATCTAAAAGCCATCCAGGCCTTTGCACTTTCCAACAACAACACCTTCCGCGTTGCACTAACCTGCGGCTCCGACTTCGCCACCGAAAACGAATCTTACCTTTCAAAGTTCCTCTCTTCCCTCCCCTCGTCAACCACCATTCCTGCACCTTCTGTACCTCCTACTACCTACCCTCGCAACGCTAAAACGTTCTTCCCCCTTCCCTACCAGGTCTACTACTCCGCCCTCGCCATTCCCACCACGCCCTACACCTCTGCAGACTCGGCGCCGCTCGCCCTCCTTGCCCAGCTCCTCACCCACAAACACCTGCACCACGAGATCCGCGAAAAGGGCGGCGCCTACGGTGGCGGCGCCTACCATCGCGGGCTGAACGGTGTGTTCGGCTACTACTCGTATCGCGACCCGAATCCGCAGAATACGGTACGCGTGATGCGCGACGCGGGCGCATGGGCACGGGATCGGGAATGGACGGCGCAAGACCTGGAGGAGGCGAAACTGAGCGTGTTTCAGGGCGTCGATGCGCCAGAGAGCGTGAGCCAAGAAGGGATGGTCCGGTTCTTGAGTGGTGTGGATGAGGAGATGGAGCAGAAGAAGAGGGAGCAATTGTTGGATGCTGGGAAGGAGCAGATCAGAGATGTGGCGCAGAGGTATCTGGTAGATGGGGCGAAGAATAGCAGTCTGGCTGTACTGGGAGAGAAGGGTGACTGGGTTAAGGAGGCGGAGGGCTGGCAAGTGAGAGATTTGGGGATGAAAGGTCCAGAGCAAGAGGCTGTAGAGGGAAATTCTGGGTAGAGATGTATTAGACTGTACAGCGTTTGAGCGGGCACCCTTGTCTCAGCTCCTTGAGCATTTCGTGTAACGTTTTCGCCTGTGTAGTATTCGTGTCATTGTATTAGTATTTGTTTTAATGTGAACTACAATCCTGGTTTTTGAAATACCTATCTATAATACCCTATGTGTCCAACTTCGTTAGGAGGTACCCATAAGTAGAGATAGGCATCGGGTACCTGAAGTTACGCAGTTAAGGTAGATACCTGATACGCAAAATGCTCGGATGAGTAAGCGAGGTAGTGTACAAATGTCGATTTCCCGATTTCCCCTTCCCTCTTGAATCACCACACAACGCGCTGCTGAACAGAACATACGTCTCCAACAGCCGCACCTTACAGTGCAATTTTTTCATTGTTGGCGGATCACAAGTTAAGGGGGCTTCCTCCCTAGCGCAAGAATAAAGCCCACGGTGCTAGCCCGGTGCTCGTCCAGAGTGGCTCGCGGTTTGCTCGTGCGCCAGCTACCAGAACCGCCATGATAAGAGGAATTACTTGGTGGACTATCGTTTGGCGGACATAGCACGCGCTCTGTTAAGCGCTCAGCAAGAACAATTCAAATCGGACTCAGGTAGTAGCAATTGGCGATATTGGATGCGAAGCTACTGGAGGCTAGGGCAATTTGGATGAGGTAGACTACGTCTCGTTGGAATCAAAGGAAAACAAGTGATTGCGCGACATGTTGTACATCAGCTACAAATCTATGATACTGGCGCCAATCACGGTGGCCGGAACACATTGTCTAGACCTCATTGCATAATCGATATCTCTATACATATACAATTTCCTTACTCCGTAGCCTTACGGCGCTCTGTGGATAGGACCTTGACACATAGACTTTGTTATTCAAACCTTTCTACCGCCATTAACGGAGCAATCAGATATCATTGTGCATCCACTCATACTTGGAGGGTGAAGCGCGGACGGTGTCAGACGCGTAGGATCAATTTGGGCGGGACGCGACGCGACTGTTCCGCGATTCTGTTCTACATCCCAGCATAGGTAGAATGAAACAATACCCATCAACAAATTTATGATATAATGAACAAAGATGATCGAAGAAATCGATAGCCTTCTACAGCCTCCATCGTACGTATGAATTGCCAGACTTTGCTTACAAGAGCCAGCGCTAAACTTCTAGCAACGATGATTTTCCCATTCTCGAACGCACTCCCTCATCCTATAACCCTCTCCACATTTACGATCTTGCCAAAGGCGATGACAAACACTATCAACAGCAATATGCGGACATGTATTTCACAAGATTGGCAGTGCTCAGGAAGCCGGTGGAAAAGGTAGCCTTGGAAGCTTGGGAGGGCTTCGAGGTAAATGAAATAACACGCCAAATGAAGAAGATCAGCTAATACTTAGTGACAAAGCTAGCTGGTGAGAATGCCAGAAAATTTGACCGAGTGCTCGCTGTTCGGCAGGGACAACTTTGCTGGATTGTAGGCACGATATATATGGAGATGCCCTTGAAGCCGAATGTACTCGACGACCTTTCGAAAGAGGTAGGAATTCTGCGAAAGCTGTACATTAATCGAGGATAGCGCTGAGATTGGGCACAGCATTGGATAGCTGCCCCTTCACGCCGTGCTAAATTCACATCCCCCGATGGGCGAGACAAAATCATGCTCGAAGATGAATCTGGACGAGTTCAGCTCACTGGAGCTTTCCTGTCTACGCAACTCCTTGTCACTGGCTGCATTGTCGCAGTACTTGGCACTGAAAACCAAGACGGAGAGTTTGAGGTTATTGATCTTAAGTTTGCCGATCTGCCCGCTCAACCAGAGCGATGGGCCAGGGACCAGTCTCTGAAAAAAGAACACAAAAGTCAACAGAACGGAGAACCCGGAGGCAGTAAATTGGCAATTGTCAGTGGTCTTAGTATAGGTTCCGATTCGGGAGATCCGCTTGCCCATGAGCTTTTGGTGGAGTATCTACTTGGAGAAGCTACTGGACCGCACTCTCAGATGTCTGCAGCGAATATTTCTCGTTTGCTCGTTGTTGGGAATTCCATCTCACATGGTTCTCCTATCCCGTCGCGGGAAGACATGGCTACGAAGCGGAAAAAGTATGCGTACGATCCTACTGCTTACAATGCTATCCCTACCGAACGGCTTGACAACCTAATTGCAACACTCCTTCCGTCAATACCTGTGACGATCCTGCCAGGTGAGACAGACCCGGCAAACGTCTCTTTACCTCAGCAACCCCTACATCCCGCGCTGTTCCCCCATAGTAGAGCATACAGCCTCATGCCTGGCGAAGCATCACAGGAACCAAGCTGGTTCGACAGCGTGACAAATCCATGGCAAGGCGATATCGACGGCTGGAGAATCATGGCTACGGGGGGACAAACGGTTGACGATGTATACAAATACCTTGAAGGGGAAGATCGCCTCGAAATGATGGAGAGCATGCTGCGATGGAGACTCGTGGCGCCTACTGCCCCAGATACACTATGTGAGTATTTGCTCGAAATATATCGGACCTCGGAAAGAGATAACTAATTGGATTGATGTAGGGTCGTACCCATTTCAAATGCAAGACGCATTCATTATATCGGAATGTCCACATGTATATGTTGTTGGTAATCAGCCAAAGTTTGATACTGCGACCATTGATGGTCCGAATGGCCAACGCGTACGGCTTGTTGCTGTGCCGAAGTTCCAGGAAACTGGCGAATTGGTCTTGTTGGACACGGAGAGCCTTAGTGTCGAGATCATCAAGTTCGCAATCTACAATAAGAGCTGATAAGTCCATCTGGTATCCATAGGTCTCGGAGTATAGGAATTGGTTGGGCTGGAGTCTGCTGCAAATACCCGCTATGGCACTCAATGACAGCTTGCATTAAATCGTCGGCGTCCTCAATCAATGATGACCCAGCACCACTTGGTGCTTTTTGCATGCTTCGCTAACATGTTTTGGATATAACCGCACTTACAGACCCTCTCAAATCAAGGCGAACAATTGTGTCAGTCTATGTCGTGTTGACTGCCCCGAAGAACTCTGCAACCAATTTTTACTCCAAATTTTAAGTAGCCAGATAGACCAGGTGGATGCATGCCAGGCTCACTCTGTATTAATTAACAGCTCTAATAGTTGCCTAGTACTTGGAGATGTGAACCGAGCTCTGACGTGATAATTTAAGGCTTTGGTGTGACAGAATTGAGAATAGCTGTTATTTTGACTAGTGCTCAAGCGTCAGGCTGAGGAGCTCTTCGTTTTGATAAATTGAATATGGAACTGCATAACCTTGCCATACTGATTTGGGACTGTGCCTATAGCTGTGGATGAAGCTGCTGGGAGTTTTGTTATAGTGCTCCCTAGCCGATGCTACTTTTGTCATATCCTAGTAGGCTTGAACATATGTAACCTCATAACAGCACGAGGGCACGTTTGCAACCCTTTACAATCTCTTGGATGCCCCCCAAATTACCGGCCTGCGATCCTTGCAGATACTCTAAACTCGCTTGCGATCATGCTCAACCTGTGTGTTCACGATGTCGAGACCGAGGTCAAGCAACCACTTGCGTTTACCGATCAAGGCCATTCAAGAAGCGAAAGGTTGATGAGATGTCGATCAACCCACAAGCACCCTTGAGGTACGCGGTATCACGACTTGCAAACAGGTCGAGACTTATATTGCTAACATGTGATTTTCCCTAGTACTCCTGAGATAGACGCTTCTCTTGCCAGACTCCTAGTAAAGTCCCGACGTTACCCAAATCCAGGCTATCTCGGCACCTCCAGCTACGCCACCCTTTTCAATCATCTGCGGCCCGCTCAAGATGATCACTCTGGCGCCAATGTAGATGACGCCAGCCAAGCTCATTCCAATCCATCCAGAGATTTCCTCAGCGAAGAGCATATATCTCAAGGGGCTGAATTGATAAAGCAGTTTCTTCATTCTTTGGACGTCCAATTGTGGGTTTCAGTGGTCGAAAAATGGATTGGAAAGGGGATAAACCTTGCTTTGGCCGAATCTTCTACCCAAAAATGCGCTCAGACCAGCAAAGACGTACTGGGGAGATCTATCGGAGGGGCAGAAGAGAGCGTGGAACTCTCTCGGCGTCTTTTCGACAATTCGTGCAGCCGGCTGGACATGGACGCATGTTCAACAGTAGAGGACTTTCACCGCAATTTTTGCGATGAAAATGTGCGTTGGGAAACGCTGGGCATCTTTTTCACGGCATTCTCAAGGGCCACAACTGATATCACCGTCTTTCAACCGCTATATGAGTCTGAAAGTCAGCGAACTAGCTTTCAAAAACTTGCCATGCATTACTCAGATATGTGCCTGGATATTTCTCTTTCTCTCGATTGTTTGAATGACTTGCAGCTCATACTGCAGTACGAAAACTTCATTCTCCACTCTTTTCTGCATGGCGATCAGAGTAAGCAATGGCTTGTTCTAACAGATGATGCGCTAATAATTCAGGCTTTCAGTCATGGCGCAAGCTAGGCGACGTGACAAGTTCTCTTTTCGCCCTCGGTTACCATGAGCAGTTGGATAGCAAAGTTTCCACCCCACGATTTTTAAAAGACTTGCGGCAGGCTGCTTTTGCTCGTGCTTACTCGGCGGATAAGAATTTAGCCATATTTCTTGGGCGTCCACCCCGAATTATCAGGAAGTATAGCACAATATCACCGCAGCACTTTCAGTGGACGTCAAGTGAGCCTTATAGCCTTTCGGCGGACACGCGGTGGTCTGCCTTGTGCGCGATTCTGAAAGAGGATATCCTCGACCTTTCTCGGGAAGAGAGCTATGACAACAGAATACGGAAAGCTCGGTTGGTATACGGCTGGATTCAGTACAAGGATATACTAACGCCTTAAGGGCCGTTCAATCCAGCGCGGAAGCCCATTGGGCAGCTTTACCTGCACACTTCCGCTTGGAGGGCTCCCTGATACATCACGAAAAACTACGACCCGTAGAAAGAGACTTCCTGGTCAGCGCCCGACTAAACCATCTTCATGTTCTGTTTCTCCTTCGTCTAGCGCTGGCGCATAGAGTTTCAGAGCCAGACGCTCAGTTATTGACAACGTCGGTAAATATACTGGCTGTGGTCGTTGAGGCAATACTCCTCAGAGACTCTCTAGCGAACTCAGGCACTTCACTTGTCTGGAGGGAAAGTAGACTTCTCAAACCGCAAAACTAAGGCTGATGTATCGCAGGTGGCCTACTATGGATTAGCGGCTTCAGGGATTGTCTGCCTTGCTTTACTCAGAAAATCTTTTCCAGTGGAAGGTAGCGGATTCGCTATCTCGAAGGCCATCCAAGATTTGAGTGTATTAGTTGCGGAAGTCGAGACGGGCGTATTTGTGCGTGTTGATGATCCTAACTTCGCGCTACTCACAGGAGCTTCAAAGACAATAAAGAGCCTTCTCAACCGCATCATGTCGATCAACTTTGCCAAACAACCAACGGTACAGCTTGCTCCTGATCCATTTTTAACATGGCCACCAGTCCACCTTGAAGATGACTGGAAGCAGTTGGGAGGTCACAATCTGCAAGATTTTGACGTCGACTTCTGGCTTAATCTTGGCGAATATACATCTTTAATGAGTCCCGATCATGAGCATTACATTACAACTTAGCGCTACGTTGATAATGTGCGTTTCAAGCGCGCCTGAACTCTTCGCGGACGGCCCCTCCAAATCGTTTGACAGCCTCGCTCAGATCACTCGTAGAAGCAGCTGCGAACGTCATCCGGAAGTAAGTGTCCTGTAATTGCTCTTTCTCAGCAGCAAACCAGCTTCCTTTACTAACCAGCACCCCCTTCTCCTTAGCATTGCTGCAAATCTTATGTTCAATTTCCAGTTGAACCGATGTACTACACTCAGCAAAGTCCCGCAGTTTCACAGCCGGATGCTCATGGACATTGAGCCGGACCCAAAGAAACATTCCTTCGGATGGAACCGTCCAGCTACATATATCTGTAGGGAGATGCTGTTCGCATGCTTGGATCAAGACGTTTCGGCGATGGCTGTATTGTATTGACAAATGACTCAGCCACGTAAGGAACCCCTCATGACCCCAGGCCTCATCAAGCAGCTTGTATAACATGACCTGGGATGGACCACTGGTGGATTGGGTGCTGTTTTCTGTATGGCCGAGAAATTTCTGCACGACTTGGGAACTTGCCGTAAGCCATCCACAGCGAAGTCCAGGAGCCAGAATCTTGGACGTTGTATCCAGTCGCATCACCCTACCTGATACATCTAGGGATAAATAAGAGGTAGGGAGCTGCTGAAGATAATGATCTGTAGGGTTCAGGGTATCGACTTTGGCTAAGTCACTGACCCTTAACTGGAGAAAGTAGTACGGATCGTCTTCGATGATGTACAGGTCATGCTTCTCTGCAATTTGGTACAGAGCATTTCGTCGACACCTGTTTTGTGTAATGCCGGTTGGATTGTGTCCGGATGGGATCGTGTACAAGACAAAGGGTTTCTTTCCCCTGGCTGTATCCCACGTGCTTAACTTCAGGTCCAGGTCCTCTGGTGAGAGTCCACATTCGTCCATCTTCAATCCCAGAATATTCAAGTTTTGCGCTTTCGCAACATCGATGGTTCCCGAATACGTGTACTTTTCGACAAGAATCCAGTCGCCACGTTCACAAAACATTTGCAGCGCGATGTTGATGGCAGATGTTGTTCCGCATGTTAAACAACTCTCCCAGTCGTGATAAGGAGGCTTGTGGATCAGCTCTACGTGTTCGGTAATGAACCGGAGGACCTGTGGAGACCCAGCAGCATAGCCGTAATTCAACGCCAGAGACAGATCGTACGCGCTTTCCCCGGCTATGCAAGGCATGGATAATATCGAAGCAGTTGAGTTCTCTTGCTTATCGTGGCTGTGATTCACTCCACGCATAGTGATGGAAGTCCATGGGCAGAAATCTGGAGCAGGTCGTCCTGTCCCAAGGGTGATGTAGCTGGATGGATTTTCCACTTGTGACGACGCTTTCAATACTGCGGGACTTTGATTTCGCGTGCATAGACTGAATCGATGGTCGCAGGACCTTGCCTTGACTTTGGATTCCAGGCCCTGGATCTTGAAGTGGTTGGACGAGGTATAGGGTGCAACGTTTGAAGGGAGAGGCTCGGAGTGCGCTCTTTTCTCCTTTATAGACGCGATTTTCTGGTGCAACATCTCATGTGTTCCGAGGATCCAAAAAGGGCAAAGAGCTGAGAGAGGACTTTTCATGTTCCGCTTGATCTTCTTATTCTATTGAGGGTTTATATCTTGGATTAGAAGTGTTCGGAGTAGGTGAGTCCGTCGGAGTGTTCGAACTGGGCAATTCAATGTGCTCGGAGTGTTCGGACTAGTCGGAGTAACCACCTGCACCATGCGCGTTGGTGTTATCGTCATCGCACCGACTCCAAGGTGTGTAAATCATATCTCCTCCCTCAACCATTTAGAGAGTCACCGCTGTTGCACAACTAAATCTTCTGAAACTCATTTGTTGCTTGATCCCTTGCATTTAGCAGCATATCGCTTCTCAAAATATTTGCCTCATTGGCTTGTTTCTAGTAAGCCAGCTTTGTAAGCAAACACAACGATGCCACAAGTGGTCAAGCTAGCGGAATACTTGTTCACGCGTCTGACCCAACTGGGCATCGGCGCAGTACATGGTGTTCCAGGAGATTATAATCTCGAGTTGCTGGATTATGTCGGGCCAGCAGGGCTGCACTGGGTAGGCAACACCAACGAATTAAACGCCGGATATGCCGTCGATGGTTATGCGCGGATAAAAGGAGTCGGAGCTATCATCACCACATTTGGAGTTGGAGAGCTCTCTGCTCTCAACGCTGTTGCCGGCGCATACGCTGAGAGGGCGGCGGTCGTTCATATCGTTGGGACTCCTGATCGGGCCACTCAAGACTCCCGGCTTCTGGTGCATCACACTCTCAATGATGGAGACTATCGTCGCTTTAGTCAAATGCATGCCCAGATAACTGTAGCACAGGCTGACCTAAAAGACCCGAGAACGAGCCCTGCGCAGATTGATGAGGTGTTGAGGCAGTGCCTTTTTCATTGTAGGCCAGTATATATTGAGTTTCCTGCAGACATGGTCGGCGTGTCTGTATCAGCGGATCGACTTCATGAACAGATATCTTTACCTGGCCCGGTCCTTTCAGACGGTGTAGATAACACGATAATCGAAGTTCTTGATAAAATCCGATCTGCAACGCAGCCTCTTATTCTTGCCGATGGCGAGACCAGAGCCCTCGGAATTATCAACGAAGTCCAAAGCCTCGCAAAGCTCACCAAATGGCCGACGTGGACAACTGCATTCGGAAAAGGTCTGCTAGACGAGACATTACCGAACTTTCACGGCATCTACCGCGGAAATTTTGCAGAGTCAAGAGAACAAGACTTCTTTGCAAAGTCTGATTTAATCCTGTGCTTCGGTCCGCACTTCAGCTCCACCAACAGCCATGGTTTTTCCAGCATTCCAGCCTCGGATTTCACGGTGTCCTTCAGCGACACACGTACCACGATTGGGAAGCGGACGATCAGGGACATCCCAGCCAAATTCATCCTATCTCGAATCCTCGAGCGACTGGAGCTCTCCAAAATTCACCACTACGACCCCTACCCAGACCTTCCACACGACATCCCCCTCTCTTTCTCCGATGTGCCCTTGACGAAGCAACCAGTCACTCACGATAAAGTCTGGCGTATCCTCGCCTCTTATCTGCGCGCTGGTGACATCATCTTGGGCGAAACGGGCACGGCCGGCCACGGAATTAGGCAGATGCTATTGCCATCTCACACCCGCTTTTTCACACCTGTCACTTGGTTGTCTATAGGGTACATGCTACCTGCAGCACAAGGAGCAGCGCTTGCGCAGCGGGAACTCATCGCTTCGGGTGGGTATTACGGCATTGAGGATGCGCGTACAATCTTGTTCATCGGTGATGGAAGTTTCCAAATGACGGCACAAGAGTTATCCACAATCTTCCGCAATTACTTGAACGTGGTTGTTTTCATCATTAACAACGATGGGTATACTATTGAACGGTGCATCCACGGACTGAATGAGGGATACAATGACGTTGCAAAATGGAGATATTTGAAAGCGCCTGAATTTCTTGGTGCAAGTGAGGATACATATACTGCCTCGGTAACGACATGGGAGGAGTTGAAAAGTGTTTTGGAAAACGAAATGTTCAGCAGCGGCAAAGGTGTGAGACTAGTAGAGATTCTCATGGGTCGGGAGGATGTACCGGTGGGGCCACTGCTAAGCCTCCTTAAGAAAGAAAGGGCCAGAAATGGTAGTGAAGAGTAGAATTCTGAAAAGGGCTAGTGATGATTAACGAAGCTCTTAGTTTTGAGAGGTTCAGTAGTAGGTAGCTAGAGGGAAATTCAAGGGTCTTAAGTAATACGAATTTTGAATAGTAATACTAACGGGTAAATAAATTGAATATTCTGAATAGTCAATTTATAAATAACAGTAGGGGTCCACTCTTATCTACCACTCCATCCCTGCCAGGCTCTAATTAGGTGGTTGGGCGCGTGAAAGAAGGATTGCAAGTTGTGCCAAGAATTGCGCATTGTTATCGTCAACGGCGATCAGCGGCATCACGCTTAACGCCGCTCGGTGAGTGCATTGAAATCTCGACACAGATACCCAAAGTACTGCCTTTGATGCAGGCCTTGCGCTCTACATATGGGGAAGCCCCGTCCTCAAGAATCGAAGAAACAAGAGTATGGGATCGAAGGAAATATGACAACTGCATATAGCCTACTACACTGGCGCACTTTTTTTTCCCCCCCAAGACCTATACGTCATTTTATCATGTTATGACATCTATTACTCTCGCTACCCCTTCGTACAAGACTTCCGCCATGTCCATTTCCTCTCCTAGCACAATCCTCCAAATATACTTTGACTACAAAGACCACCTTTGCTGGCTTCTTGCAAACGAGCCCCTTCGTCACCACCTCCACAATGGCAAGCGGCAATCCAACCCTTGACGCCGCCGAAAATGCGACCGGCACCGAGCCTCTTAACCCACAGCCCACCTCCTCTCAACAACCCAACCTCCCCACGGCTTCCGGCTTGGAAATCCCCACCTCCCTCTCCTCCCTCCCCTCCGGCTACGACCCGCTCATCTTGCCCCTCGACCTCGGCAGCCGCACCTCTTCCTCACAGAGCATCTCATCTCTCCCCAGCGCGAACGCATTCGAAGACCTCCTACACGCCAAGGTACGACCGCCGGGCCCAGCGCGGGCGGAGGAGGTCGGGTTGAATGTAGAGGGGAACAAGTTTGCGGAGGTGGTAGAGAAGGTGCATGGGGAGGTGGATAGTGGGCAGGTCAAGGTGTATAAGGTGGAGGTTGGGGTTAGGAAGGCGGAGTATTACATTGCGGGTTTGGATTTGGGAGGGGAGAGGATAGTAGCTGTGAAGGCTGTGGGATAGGAGGTTGAGGCGTAGTGGGGGCAAACGGGCTTCGCAGCGGCTGTGGAGAAGTGCTGAAGTGGGTTGGACAACACGGTCGTATACGGTTGAATGTACCGACAGGTGATCTTGCGGAAGTCGACACATACCAGGACTTGCATCAGAGAAACTCGAAGGCGGGAGAAAGCATACAGTGGAATGATAGTAGTCATGTTTGAAGTCATCATCATTATTACTTTCTACCCCTCTGGATCTCTTCTTGTCGACAATTATACATAGAGCTCTGGAAATCATTGCTATTGTAGGCGCAGCTCCAAGCATTGCACTTCTAGATCTTTGGTACTGGCGTCGTTGTGGTTATTCGCTTTCTCCATTGAAGGTGGCAGCTGTAGAATTGATACAGAGTACTTGCGACAGTGATTTCGAAGCCCTATCACTTTCGATGTCTAGCGTGCCTCGCGAAACAGGGGGATTGAATTGAGCCGGTTGGTCAGACCCCCTGTCTTTGCAGCTACGCTAGCGATTCGGACGTGGGTAAGATGTTGATGCCCGGGGTTGGTGTATATGCCGTCGTTTTCTTTATGGGAGTGAGCGATCATAGTCGAGACGAATGGTCGAGTAGAAGAAGCACCTCCATTCCTTGTGTCTTTTCGATCTTTTCCGTATACTTTTGGCTCGGGGGTTGAGTCACGTTCGATACTGTGATCATTATCATCATGACAAGGCGAGACGCTGCAGCGACGATGAGATGGGGCGAGTATCAGAGGAAGACCGGACACGGGCCGCGCAAATTACCTTCACCCGAAATAGCACACCAACATCGAAAAAGACATTGAAGTGAGATCTACCGCATTGCTGTCGGAACAGCCGAGGGGATGAGGGACATGCGTTGGTTCTATGCCTTGCATCGGCCTGTCTGATCACATTCTCCAGCTTCCCCAATGTCATTTCGTCTGCTCTGTACGTGGCTTGACGATATCGGCGAAGCTGACAGATGAGTCTTCCTCGATGGCATAGATGCTCTTTCCAGATTCTATCAAAGTTCAACCTGCAGGTATAAAGGTACGAAGTGAAAAGACCTAAAGGGGTTCGATGTACAAGGAGCAGGTCAGCTTCGTGGTGCCCGCCGCAGACAAAATGATTTGGACGACATAGGGCATGCTATGTCGCGGCTGCAGCCAAGAAATGGCTCAAAACACACAAGTTCCAACACGTTTCATCTGCCACCCGTGAATCGCAATTGCGTGCCCGACCGCCATGACTTGTCCTCGGCTCTCCGGAAAGCATAGACTCCGCGACTGAAACTCGACATTGGGGGCTGTCTTGAGTTGCTGCTCGCTCTGCGGGTACAGCAGCATCGCCATCTTGTTGGCCCGGAGTCTATGCTCAAAAAGAATGCCATTCGTCGCATGAACATGTACGCTGCATTCCTCCCCCTTTGCCCCTACCGTCGTGTTGAGGCTCTTTCGTCTGGCCAATGTACATTCGTTTGGTATTGCTTCTGGTTCCTTTTAGCAGAACATGCTACCATGCTCGATCAGAGCTCCTTTCGTTTTAGCCTCTTCGCTGTTCATTTTCTTATGTCGAGTTGATGCCCGTCAGTTTTTTGCGAGCTAGCGCAAGCGCTTCTTACTAAAATGTCTCTATAGGCCATGTAGTCTCTTCCCAAAATGAGTCCAGTCTTTTCCTGTCCAACTCCAGTTTTCACGCAACAGCCTCAACAGCCTCAACAGCTTCAACAATTCGCTATCCGTTTTCCAAAGGTTCGACTCAGTCAAGCTCAAAAGAAAGCAGTGGTCAAATCGGAAGTTACATCGCGCATGGGTTGTCCATTTCTAAGACCGAACATGCGGCCGCACCAGCAGCACGGACATCCAGCTCGCCCGCGCTATTAGCAGCAGAGTCGAAAGGCCAAGCCACCATTGGCCAGGCCATGCAGACGGATGAGAACGAGAACACAAGTACAGCCAGCCTGCAATCGCTCCAGGAATCCTCGGCCAAAGCCATTGCATCTGCTGCAGCGCCAGTGGTAACTGCGGCCAATTCTAGCCGTAATGCTTCGTTTTCCACGCCAACAAGAAAGACCAGGGCTTCGGCTGTTCATTCTACAGCCATTACGAGGAGACCGAGCATTGCAGATGCTTCCCATAAGCCGGCGAAGTGGAATTCCAACTCTACCTTGACCACTTCCTCAGCAGCGCCTACAAATCGCACAAATGCTACAACAGCCTCGACTTCCTCTAATATGTGTCGCAGAGTCAAAAGTGGTGGCAACTCACCCCTGCGACATGCTACTTTTAACTCTTCCGGAAATCCTGCGCTTGATCAGTGTTGGATGCAGTGGTTGAATTATTGGGACTATCAAACCAACTACGCCCATGTTGACCTTTGGAATGAGAGTCTCTCTAAATACATGACAGAATACTATACCCAGTCCCATGTCTATGAAGAAGTGTGCGAGGATATGTTCACCGAGATGTTCACGGAATTTGCGTCGACGTCTACGCCCAGCGATGGCTACTACCAAGAAGTGCCAGTTACTGAAACAACCACTGAGACCGATACCTTTACATTGACTGCGGACGGTTTTACGACTGTTGACAAAAGTACCTCCACCAATGTCTATATTGTGTCCGTTCCAGACTTGAACGCCCCACCTCCCACCGATATAGGAACATGGACTGAAACAGACACATTAACGCGCACTTATGGTGATGCAGGCTCCCTGACTTTGAGTCTTACTACAGCTACTCGTACAGAGATAGGGCGGACTGACGTAGACTACTCATCGACGCCTATCACAACCAGCACTCAAATAGACACTAATTACTTCACCGATGGCTCGATCTCTCAAGTTTCGCTGAAAAGTCTTCCTACCCCCAAATGCGAACTGCCCGGCTCCGTACCACAATGCCAAGCGCTTTGGAATACGTGGGCCTCTCGCCAGGTGATGGCTACCCCTACGATAGCGTCGCCTTCCTGCGCTGGTGAACCTGGATCTTGCATGGTGTCCTTATCAGCTTACTGGTCAGTCTGGAGCTCCTTCTCCGTAGTAAGGTCCACCGCATCTCCTTCGTGTACACAGGCTTCGATCAACAACCAGCTCTGCGAGTCTCTACGATCTTCATACGTGTCTGCAGGTTACTCTGACAACAACGCTGTAATGACGAGCGATGGAGAGACCGGGTTCAGCGGAGGTTTCGTTCAAGAGACGACTGATATTCCGATCACTCCGTTAGACCCCTCGTTTCCTGATATCTTCTTCCTCCCTACCGCCACCTCTTATCTTCCTGCCAGCTGGCCATCTTCGTCGAGCCTGGCCGCTGGTTGTACTTTGGGATGCGGGGTTTGTGCCGTTACTGGTGGGACTGTGCGATTGCTCCATTGGCAGCAAGCCACACCTACGCCAGCCGCCAATGGTATTTGGCGATCTCTCCGAGCAAGAAGTAATGTTGAGGTGGCTACAACACTCGGCACTGTGTTTACCTCTCCGACAGTATATATTTCATTGGCTAACATCCACGCTGGAAACTCGTGTAGCGCGGTCGGTAAAGCGCATAACAATACTATCCTGCCTTTGACCAATACTGCTCAGCTCTCCAGCATCTGGTCTCAATATCAGGGCGACATCAGTACCGCCTCGTTCAATTTCACGGATCTAAACTCCCCGATACCAGAAAGCATATACTCTCGCCAACCGTGGTGTGCAGCTTGGACATCTCAAATGGCAACGTACGACCTCGCATTTGGAGCGTGCAATAATACAATACAACTTTGGGCAGATCAAAATACTTGCTATCCCAGCTGTCCTCGTACGAAACCATTCAACCCCATTCTGGTGCTCCCATCTGGATTTCTAGACCCAATCGATCCGGCATGGACATCTTGTCAGCTTGACATCCGCGGAGTGTTTGACCCTCCCATTACACTGGCCCCCTATGCAAGCGCAGCCCAGCCCGTTGCGGCTCCGACTATCGCAATTTCCGACCCGACACCAATCGCTGCCTCGACCGAGTCACTGCCCAAAGTTCCAACCCCAAAACAAACGGGCAACAGTCCAACGACGACAGGTCCTTCGTCAAATGAATTGAGTGTGCTTCACAGCATATTAGCCCCCCTGGCGTCAAGCTCTCTTGCCAGCGCCGCGCCGGCGTCTCCGTCAGTTGTGAGCCCTGGGTCTGCTTTACCGAAGCAAAGCTCCGCTAAGTCGGCTGATCCTAGCGTTGCCGTGGATCCTTCCTCTGCCGCTGGGAATATCTTAAGTGCGTTACACCCATCACCGGCCACACAGGCCAGTCAACAAGCGTCTGCCCCAGCACAGCAACCGCCTTCGAACTTGGCGATATCCCCAGTTTCTGTACCGGTGAACAGCCCTGCGCCTGTTCAGACTCTTTCTGCTGGTATTAGTGCAAACACATTGGATCCTTCGAAGACAGCGCAACCTACTCAAGCCGGATCCGATCCTCCGCAGCCTGCTCCTGCAGGCCCAGGAGCACCACACAGTACCGCAAGAGACCCAGCAGGCCCATCAGACGCCTCTGCTGTCACTGTTCCGCAAACCATCGCTGCTAGCCCTTACAGCCTAAACGCTCCCACCAAAGCTACTACTCTTCAACCGGGGGCTACGACAATTATTGCTGGAACGCCAGTTTCGGTGGGAAGCGGTGGTGCTGTCGTTGCTGGAGATAGTACTTTGAATCCACCTGCAATGAGCCCTTTCCCAGATACTCCTTCTGCAACCGAAGCTTCAACGCCAGCTCCTCCAGCCGCAATTGTGACAATTGGGGGCTCCACGTATATTGCGCAATTCGGTCGGCCTTTAAACGTTGACGGGACAACAATCGCTCCTGACGCGCCTGTTCAAACCATTGCTGGACAAATAGTCAGTGTGGGTAGCAATGGGGTCAATGTTGGGGGCAGTCATGTCGCATTCTCCCCTGCACCAGCTCCAGCTTCAAGTATGCAGGGTCCAGCTGCTCCGAATGCAGCTCCAAATACCCCAGTGGCAGTCGTGACCATAGAAGGTTCAACGTATACTGCGCAGTCTGGTCAGCCACTAAATATCGGCGGCACCAACCTTGTGCCAAATGCACCGGCACAGACCATCGCCGGGCAGAGGGTCAGTGTTGGAAGTGGAGGAGTCAATGTTGAAGGCAGCAATATTGGGTTCTCCCCTACACCAATAGCCAGTTCTGCACTTAGCGCCCAGCACCCTGGTACGCCTGTCACCATCGGAGATCAAGTTTTCACAGTGCTACCGGGTGGCGGCCTGGTCGTTGGACCCAGCGCAGCTACTGCCTCATCGCCTTCTGCTGCGGTCGTCACTGTTGGAGGTCAGACATACACGGCACAGCTTGGGTCACCGTTAACAATTGCTGGATCTACAGTATCAGCGGGTGGACCAGCTGCGATTGTATCTGGCCAGACGGTTAGTCTTGGAGCTACGGGTATTGCAGTCAATGGTCAAAATATGCCATTTAGTGCAGCCCTTGGGTCTGTGAATTCCGAGCCTCAAGCCGTGCTTACAATTGGTGGTCAAACCTACACAGCTCAGTCTGGATCTCCATTAATCATCGCTGGCTCGACTCTTTCATCTAATGGTCCAGCCGCTATTGTTTCTGGCCAGACAGTCAGCCTTGGGCCCACTGGTGTCGCGATCAACGGTCAAACCACACCGTTCAGTGCAATCACTGCGCCTGTCGGCGCGAAGGCTCAAGCTGAGCTGACGATCGGTGGTCACCCATATACAGCACAATCCGGATCCCCTTTTGTCATTGGTGGCTCGACAGTTGCGACTAATGGCCCCGCCGTGACGGTATCTGGCGATACGATCAGTGTTGGGTCTGGTGGTGTTGTCTTGAACGGACAGACGGTGCCGTTTACTGCTGCTCCTCCATCAACCTTAACCGAAGCTGTAGTCACAGTAGGAGGTCGACCATATACTGCTCAATTTGGATCGCCAGTACTGATCGATGGATCTACCATACCTATCAATGGGCCGGCTGCTACAATATCAGGACAGAGAATAAGTCTCGGCTCCGAAGGTGTTCAAGTCAATGGCCAGGAGATACCATTCACCACTCCATTACCTGCCAGCTCTGAAGCCGTGCTCACTTTGAAGGGCCACATGTACACAGCGGAAAGCGGACAACCATTAGTAATGGGCTCGGAAACACTAACCGCGGGTGGATCAGCAGCCACAATGTTTGGCAAGACAGTCAGCATGGCATCCAGTGGCGTTCTCGTGAACGGCCAAATTATTGCTTTCACCACTCCACCGCCCTCTAATTCCGAAGTCACTCTCACTCTCGCAGGCCAAACATATATCGCTCAAGAAAGCCAACCCTTAACCCTTGGTGCAACTGTGATATCCCCAGGAGGTGCCCCGGCAACCATCTCAGGCAAGACGATCAGCATGGCGTCTTCTGGCGTTGTTATCAATGGAATTACTGAGGCATTCACTCAAGACTCCAGTGCAACCGCGATTAAAGAAACAGATGCTCCATTCACGATTTCCGGGACGCCGTATACGGCATACGCACTTCCTACATCCAGCGGTGTCGTGATCGACGGCCCTACAGGCTTCCACACTACACTGGTCGGCCACAACACTGCCGTCACAATTGGAGATTCAATCGTCAGCGCCGAATCTGGACTAGCAGGCGTCGACGTTGGCTCGATCCATGTTCCGTTCGTGACCCAAGTCGCGAGCATTGTGCAAGAAGCGCGATTCACGGGCGCCGATGGTCAAATTCTGACAGCGATCCGGAGTCCCGGCCCGACTGGAGCGGGACAGGTGGTGGTTGTCGATGGCAGCATTATGCTGACCGAAGGCGGTAAAGGCACGACAATTGACGGCGAGGCTGTGTCTGCCGGGATAAGTGGGTTGGTAATTAATGGCAGTGCGACTGAGTCATGGAGCGCGGCAACGGTGGCTGGCACTGGATCAAGTAACAGGCCTGATCCAACGCCGACAGGCACAATGTTGGATGGGGGCAGTGGCAAATCGGGCCCAACGGGTGCAGATACTACAGCGGGAGCACAGAGGGAAGCTTCCACAATAGGCTGCTTAATGGTCGCGCTGCTCGTCGTACTGATGTTCTACGGCTAAAAGGCGCTCTGGGGATGTCTAGGAGTGTTCATTCGCCCAGGCAGCTAATGAGAGACGGCTGAATCTGACGTGTCCACGTTTCGCCACGATGCTTTACGAATTCGACTGAAGGCAGGGACTTGAAAAGGGAAGGATAAGGGATGGACCGAAGGATAGGACGTTAGCTTAGGCGAGGTTGATGTGGCAGAAAAGAAAGGAAAAATAAAGACATGTCCAAGTAAGCTCCGCGAAGTAGGAACATTGCAGGACTCCAGCGGTGCCCATACCCGTTTTAGATAGACTTTATTTACAATCACGGGTAGGTTGATAGGCCACAAATGATGAGTATTATGTACCAAAAATCTCCTATATTTAATGGGGTGAATAGTACACCTCAGAGTTATTTCTCATGAGTAGTAGATCTGAAGTGGCCACAACCCTTGTATTCTTCGAACTAGCAAAACAAGGTCAAGTCCGGCACAGGAACAGAATAGTCAAAGTTCTTAGATGATCAACCATGCTGGAATTTTAACTTCAAGTATGATCGGAAAAGTCACGACTGGTTATCGAGCCTTGTAATTTACACATGTGTTCAGTACGCGAGCGAGACCTTGGTTTCTTAAACCAACACCCTAATTGCCAAAGATGAGCGAGCGATCGGGTACCTGGTTTTGTAGTCTAACGCTTCTATACTATCTACATTCTATTCTATGCCCACAGTATCGCCCTCACGCTGATGCACCAACATCCATGAAATATAAGATACTTGGTAGGCTTTGAGACACACTGGATGGGCTCATTCGAAGGAAAATACCATTTGCGAAACCTGTGGCATTGCGGAGGCCTCATGTAGGAGACCTCGAAGAAGGAGGTAGCCCGTCTTTTTGACGGAGATAATGCCCGTTTAAGCGTTGCAGTCCGTTCATGTCTCTCCCAGTTGAAGGAGGTCAAGCTGTGAAGTATTCAATTGATCCACCTCTTCCAGGCACACCCAATTCTAGACTCATGGCGAAAAGACCCAGCAAGGACTTTACAGTCACGTAAAGCACTACTCTGATCTCCAGGCGAATGCGTTCAGAGTTGGTACGTCGTTAGTATGTGGCAAAGTTATCTTCAGACCGTAATGATCCAGATCTGCCGGTGCATCGAAAAAATAGAGGCTACTACAATCTGAACACGAACTTGGATGAGCTAGGTAAGTGTTGTCCGCTCTTTGTGCAGAGATGCTTATCTGAGACGCCGTGAAATAGACCTGCTTATCGTTGTGCACAGTCAAGATGATCCCGAGATTAGTCTGAGTGCTTCCGGCCGGATAAGCAACCCTGTCAATGAGCCTTTGCAGATCCTCGCTATGTCGAACCCTCGCCAACATTATATCCTCGTATCCAGAAACACATAAAGCTGTTGCAGGATGTATGTCGCTGCCGATCTGGTCGATGCACATTTCGTCAGAAGCGCACCAGCCCATTCCAGTGAAGATATCCCCGGGAATCCACGACTGGCACTGAAACATGTACATCTGGGGAGAGCCGTTTAAGCACGCAGATCTGACGAAATAATTGTAGCTAGGGTCCGCTGCCGGAGGACAGCCACCGCTCATATGCCTTATAAGTCGTTTCAGAAGTCTATGATTGCCGAAGGCGTCAACCCGTTTGGTGTGATTGGAAACGGATTGGGAATCCACAAATAAAAGGCTTGATTTGCTGGATGACGATTCAATTAGAAGATTTGTTGTCAGTATCGTGGGCACAACTCACAGTGGGATGATGATGCCATTGGAATTATTCGTAGTAATGTTTAAAGGAATACGTAATGAGACATTTTTTTGCGTATTGGCAGGATGAGATGTAGAAAGATTTGTTGAAATAAGCCAGCTTCCAGTCGCATCAACTGCGGACAGCCGCTGTGCTTCATTTGCAACAATTGGGGTGGAGAAAGCAATCAGAGGATAAAAGCAAAGACCAAATGAAACAGCCCAAAATTTCATGCTTTCAAAGATTTGAGATGGCTTCGAGAGATCGATCTGAATTATGGTGAGTAGTCCTTGCACTCAAATTATTGCCAGCCTTCTGTAAGTTCTCGGAGTTGCGGCTGGGTCAATTTTCGAAACATCCTTCAACCCGTCCATGGAGTATATCACACCACTCGTCCTGACGTCAAATCAGTTCAGAAAAACATCACGAACCTCGGCACTTTGATTGCAGAATCGAGAAGTAGCAGTGCAGACATATCAAGCTTCAGAGCCGGTCGTATCTTTTTATCCTGAGTTAATGCCTGGGTTTGCTCAGTTTTGCTTCGCAACAAGGTCTAGAACTATGCAGAAAAAACGGGATTTTCTGAATGTATGTTGGTCATACATCCTTCTTCCCAATATTCTATAAGATCCGAGATTCTTAGAAAGCCTCTAATGGTACATTGTGTTTTGAGAAACGTGTCATAGAGGTATCTGAATGTCAGTCGCGCGCCGATCTACAGATGGGTTGTCGGATCACTCTAGATTGACGTGTTTCGGTGATGCACAGATTTCTATCCCGGACTCAACCAGAGGAACTCAAGCTTTGCCCAGAAATTATCAAAGGTCGCTTAGAAAAGAAAATTTTTGCTCATTAGCGCACGGAATGCTTGAAGGCCAATGTTACAGCAAGGAACCATCGGGAACTTAACACTCGCATTGCAATAGGTACCGCATGAGTGAACAAATAGCGTATATCTTTCGCATTGATTATGAACGAGTCGTACACGATTGATTCACTGGAACGACCTCAACTTCGTCCAATCTATGGCGTGACGTGACATTAAGCCTCCTACAAAGGATCTTTACATGATCATTTACTAGCCTCCTAGACCTTGCAGACTCGCCGGAACTAAATGTCTGTCATTATCCATTACACCGATGTTGTGACTCGGGAGGGTTTTAGAGACGAAGGGCGTAGGTATGTATTGCTACGATGACTTCCTTATCTACCGCTCCTATTTCCGTATGAGTTCGAAATGTCCCATGTAGTTTGTTAGGGTTGCCTCGGGGATTGTAACAAACACCAATATGAAAATGTGTTGTGAAATCCTGATTGGCGATATTAAGTCTGGAATTGTTGGCTAGCATAATAGACCCGATCTGTGCGGTCTGGCTTTCCAGTTGGAGCAAAACTTGAGCATTTGGTAGTGATCTGACCACTAAGTTTACTGCCCCCTTCTTTTGAAGATAACGGAGGACAATGGTTTGGAATCAGGAGTATTGCCTCATATGCATAGTCAACGCTTTCATATCACCATTAGACAAGTTTGGTGATTATCTCGCACCTCCTCGGAGCATGCAATATGCCCTTACTTTTGTTATCCAGACCACCTTCCCTGCCCTTGCCTTCATGTCTCGTACGGCACTATTATTACCGGCTGTTGCAAGCCATATGGCTGCACTGGCAGCCCACTCGCTGGTACCTCTGGTCCGCCCCCCGAACTCACCAAATCCGCCCAAAGCGGCCTCACCACATTCAGCAGCGGCGTGCTTACCACCGCCTGCACAGTGTTCTCTCCCGGCAATAAGTACTCGGAGATTTCGGCCTTCGCCCAAGTGGGATCGAGTGGCGGGAGCACACGACCATTGATGCTGACACGGACGGTGTGGTAGATGGCGCCGAAGTCGATGTAGACACCGCCACTGTTGCTGCTGCTGGAGTTGTTGGCAGTGGATTGGAGGGCAAAAGTGGAGGTGTAGTAGCCACGACCGCTGACGTTGGGGCCGATATCGGAAATGGCGGACCAGGGGAGGAGGGCGGTGAGATGGTGGGTGGTGTTGTGTTTGACGGTGGCGTTGGGCGTGATGTTGGAGAGATCGGAGGGGGGGTCCCAGTGTTCGATGACGAGTGTCCATTTGGTGAGATTGAGAGAAGAGCTCGAGGCAGGAGGCAGGGGCTGAGAAGGATCGTTGATGGCATTGGCAGGTGTGCAGGACCCGGCAGTAAGATTGGAGTGGTGGGTATTGCAGGAAATGGTAGAGTTTGCGTCAGCAAATGCGACGATGATGGATTGATTTCCAGCCAGTTGGAGAGGAATTGTAGTAGATGCATTCGTGCGGGTGTATTTCGTAATTGGGATTTGCTCTCCAGTCCAAGCGTCAAGGAAGTAAGGCACACCCGTTGACGCGAACTCGACCGTCCCCTCACTGTAGCCATTACCCAGACCTAGGTCCACAGCATCATTATAGACGAAAACGTAGTCTGCTCCAACCAAATCATTTCGCCTCCAATACGTGAACCACGAACCGTTCGATTGAATGGCTGTCAGGGGCTTAATACCCAAAGACGAGACAGCATCTGCCAGGCCCTCGTATGGGACGACGTGTACATTTGGTAACGACGTGAGTGAGTTGAGGATTTGGCTCACCCAAAGCGTACCATTTTGCGGCTCATATTGGGCGACGTAAGTAGGAATGCCTCCAGAGAAGATGACCGGAAGACCAGATTGAGCAAAACCAGCGATATCCAGGACACCGTCGATAGTCATGGAGTCATTGGCACGAATAATCATGGCTTTGAACGCCTGACGCTCTGGTGCAAAAACCCCATTAGCAACATAAGCTTCGGGCAAGGCAAAATTGTCCGGACTGAGGTACTCGTATGCGTATCCTAGCCGTGCATTAGCCTGACTCTTCAGATACGGTATATTAACATTACCTGCGTCCTCAAGGTCTGTAGGCTGGTAGTTTCGGACAATATCAGGAAAGGTGGTAATCTTCATGTAAAAAGCAAGGTCCAATTTTGGGATTCCTGACTGGAAAATATACGAAAGTCGAGCTGTGAAGTTCATGTAATCCTGGTAGAAGTCCGGCCAAGCAGGCTGCCGCGGCCCATGCATCTCTGAGAATTCATAGTCGAACGTCGTGAAGCCAGGCCACGTGGTGTTGCCATATGGTCCACTGTAGGGGAAACCGTGGAAGACAAATTGTGTAACTGAGCCCGCAATTGATCGTTTGACATCGAACATGAGCTCCGGCAATGTCAGCTGATATGCTTCATCTGGATTGGCACCACATTCGGTTGATACTAGACGTTTTCCGGCTAGATTTGCTGGACCGCAATACTGGCGATAACCATCAATCAAGTGATTGAAGCCAAGAGACTCGCACTCAGGAGCATCGACGTTAGGTACATTTGTCAACATATCCATAGCAAGATTGTATGATATTTGTGCGGAGAACTGTAGGTTCAAGTAGTCCTGTGCCCACTGATTCAGTGTCTCTACATATGTACCATAGAGACTAGTAAGCTGGGTAGCTGAATTAGCGTGAGATAGCATCATTTCAAATCTCTACGCTTACTGTTTCCCGGTAGTCTGCGATGTGGACGTTGCCGAAATCTGGCTCGTCAGTGACCCACCACACGGAAGGTTCTCCATTGAACTCGATGTGATTCTGGTGGAAGAGAATTGGAAGATACTTTGTAAGGTCGTAACCGTGTTGAACCTGAAAGATTGTGGTAAGGTTTTCGGTCCAGAAAAGATTCTCTCGAATTTCAATACTGTCTTCCCATCCGTAATTGCCAACGCTCATAAGCAATTCTCGAGTGCCATTCGTAAGCACCTGCTGCTCCCAGAAGTTCGTAATGGTCTGAGCACCAAGGGCAGAAAAATGATCTACTGCCCATGAGCCGTTTTGTAAATATGACTGAGGAGTCGTCTGCGGTCCGCCGAGGAATGCGGGATCCTGTTGTGCACGATAGTCTGAGTGGATGAGATAGATGACAAACAAAGTGCACCCCGAGCCTGCACCGCTTTGCGGGCAAGTATAGCTTAGTCTGCCATCCGAGCTCACCGCGCTAGTGAGATCCTCGAGACTCTCAGAAGCCAGAGTGGCTTGAGTCCTATTGTAGGGGACGTCGCCGGGCAAACTTGGATACGTGCCGGTAGCATTGAGCTCAGTGCTGCCACCGTATGTTCCAGCAGGCGGGACTGTGATGTTAACGGAGGAAACAACACGTCCGCTAACGACTGCTTGAAGCTTGCTCATCCCCCAGCCTGGCAAAATGTTGCTATAGTTCCCCCCAAGAGGTACAGAGATATTGTAGCTATACAAATCCCAAGCCAATCCCTCCGAATCCTCGGGAGCTGGCACACCTTGGCCCTGGTTTGGTCCCAGAGCAAAATCCGAAATCAGATTGTTATCTGCGTGCGCCTGGAGTAATGTCTTGAATGCGTTCTCTGGAAGGGCTTGTTACTCTTGTATTGATTGATCAAGCACCCAGTCCAACTTACGCCAAGCCGGAGTGCCCCAGCCATAGACTGACCAGTCATCCGGTGCAAAGGTTCCGGTTCCTGAGCCCTATCAGTCGTGCAATGCAGCACCTAGCATTCTCAATTGACCTTGAGCCGTGCCACCGTATAGATAATACCCTAGAACTTCAACACCTCCTGCGCCAACGACACCTGCTTGTCGTACATCTTCCGCAAGCGAGGCAAGATCAGCGGATGCATCTGGAACCCAGTATCTGAATCGCGGCCGGACATTTTTTGAGGGATTGATAAAGGTTCCGGCGTCTATAGCAGCGTTGACGAGAGCGTCCGTGTGATTGTACGGCAGGGAGGATGCTTGCAAAACACAAAGGCTTAAACTCGTGAGAGCAAGAATCTACTTATGTTAGCATAAAACTGGCAGACATAGGAAGACCGTACGAACCCGTTTGGTGCCCATGTTGCTACTGTACCTAACTACTCCACGATAACCAAAGGGCAGAGAGCGAGATGCAGACGAACCCCCGGAAGGCTATATACAGAATCATCAATCGCATACTGGAGCTTGTCTTTGTGCAAAAGCCCATCCATCTTCTCCAGGGGAATGACATCTTTTCGGTTCTCACTCGGCCGAAGCCTCCATGTCCGACTCAGTCAAGCAAAGCAGTTGGCCTGTCCGGATTGCCGTTCCTGAGGCCTCCATAGTGCCCTTGCACATGCTGAACAGAGCTCATCTCCCGTACGCACGCAAAAGTAGCCGGGCAGGAGAATCTGGCCAGCAGACGATCTCCATCTTCTCCACAATGGACCCCTTGTTCCCCGCAAGACCCTTTCCCGTATCCTGGATTTGGACGTGGAGTTTCCAAGGTTTGGGAGCTGGGGTAGCTAGGGTGAGCGAGGCTGTCGGGTGGAGATGTGACGAGGAAGGTGAAGCTTAGCAGCTGGGGGGTCCCATGCTAATTACCTTGAAAATCTTCTTTGATTTAGCTGCTCATTCCAGGCTAGCAAAGCCATTAAAGTTATGATGGAAGCCTGGAAGTCGGTCGGCTCGAGTGGAGGGACCGGAAGAGTTAGGTTACCGACTGCGTTTCAAGCCAAATCGCTTCATTTCCATTGATTTCTCAATGTCCATGATCTGGTCAACTGCGAAGCCGTGCAGATGTAGATTCGCTTCTCATACATGGCACTGAGGAACAAAATAACTCTTCTGTGCTGGCTTGAACCTGTCCAACGAAAAGACGTCAAAGTAGGTGATTCACCACCAATCGACATAATAGCACTCCAAGCAGTGCCGATCCACTGGAGTAGTCATTTCAGCCACCCTGTCGCTAACAAATTTTTCCACTGTACAAGTCTGCATTGTTCACTATATTCTCACAGTTTGGACGAGCGCATTCACCCTGGATACATGAAGTTATGAACAGTAGACTGGGTATCAAAGTGTAGCCTTCCCTGCTCCAGATCCGAATGACGAACACCCATAGAGCAGGCAGATATCTGCAGTAGCCGGCCTTCTCGTCTCATGCAACGAGATCCATAGGAAAAGTGACCATCGCCAAACACCACGCTGTACAAAGCATTCCAATTTCCTTCAACCCATTTGCCCATTAAACACTGCATCCATCCCCCTACGACAACACCAGCCTCTCCCCCTCCGCATACCCACCTACCTCCTCCGCCATTCCTCCCTCTCCGCCTGACACCCCCTCAGACTCGGGCTCCAGACTCCGCCGCCCAGCCACACTCCGATCCCGAATCATTCGGTCCAGAATGCGCGTCATCTCATCCACACTTTTCCCTTTCCGTTGCTGCCCCGCCGTCGCAACTTCCGCCTGCGCCTGCTGAAGCGGCGCCGCCAACTGCTCCGGGCTCAGCGGCGCAGGCGGCGGCCCGATCGACGCATGCGCAAATCCCAAGCCGCTGCCTCGTCCGCTGCCACCTGAGGCGCGCGTATTGGGTGGATGCGAGCCGCTGGCGCCGCTGATGTTGCGCTTGAGGCTACCCGTGGGCTCATTGCTGCCCCAGAGCGTGGACGTGCGGCGGGATTCCGCTGCTGCTGATATAGGGGACGTAGCGTTTGCAGTGGTGGGCGAACCAAGGTCGGCGAGGTCGCGCTTCCGCGCGGCGCTGCGCAGCGCGGCTAGCATGCGCTCCTTATCGTCAAGGCGGGCGCGGAGATCTGCAATCTCGGCGTCCTTTTCGCGGAGGAGCGTCTCCATGCCGACGCCCGTGGTGGCTTCACTCCCGTCGCTGACGCGTCGCGTGTGGGTAATGTGCGTGGTAGTTGTAGCGAAACCAGCGGAGAGGCGCGAGTGCGAGGTGCGTCGGGCCTGAAGGAGGCGCTTCTCAAGTGTGCCGATGTAGCGGTTCTTGTCGGCGAGATCAGCTTGGAGGGCACGGATATGTGCCGCAGCGGAAGCAGTGCCGTCGCCGTTGGAGCCTAGACTGGACGCCGCTCCATCATCAGCGTCATCATCGGCATCTTCGGCGAGGTCAGAGTGATTGTGGTTGCGAACGTGCTTGGTGATGGATGTGCGAGTACGACTATTGACAGCAGGAAGGGAGGCGGCGGAAGGGGCGCGCGAGGTATGACTGCGCTCGGAGATGGGTGCGAAGCCGATTGAGCCGGTCGAGTGTGAACGATTAGGACCGCCTGGATGGGCGGGAGCTGCGTCGAGAATGGTCTGTGAGGATGAGGAACGTGCAGAGGGTGGATGATGAGCTGATTCGGATGTGCGAGTTGTTCCATTGCTGAGTGTGGATGTACGCTTTAGCATGCTGAGAGACGAGAAGGAGCGTCCAGCATTAGCGTAATTATTTACCGAGTTGACTCCAATGGATTTCGAGCTGAGAATGAGACGGTTGAGGTGCTCGATGCGTTCCTTTAGCGCCGTTCTTGCAAGTTGCATCTCTAGCATTTGTTCCTCGTGCCGAGCTTGCTCTTCAGCTTCGCGAAGCTTTTCTTCCTCCTCATCTCTGACTTGTTCTTTGGCCTTGTGTTGTTCATCAAGCTGGCGACGAAGGTCCAGTATTTCCATGCGATACCTGTCAAGTAGCGCCCGGCTTCCGGCATCACCAGCGCCACTATGTGCTTCTTCTGCTTTCTTGGCATGGCTCACGATGTTATTCTTCGCACGAGACGCAAATTTCAGGGTATTCAGTGTTTCCAGTGTGTGATTGCTTGCCAAGGCCACAGATGCTGATCCTCCAATTTGGATAGTGCAGAGGATACTGATGAGCGAGTTCCCTGACAACGCTGGTTGCAATAATCGGGTCAGTTTACTATCCCGGTATGGCAGGTGTTTGCCCTCATTATCTGTCGGATTCCCTTGCTTATCCTTATTACCAGAAAGCTTGGCGATCACAGTACCAAGTGTAAGCAAGCTTTTGTTGATGTGAGCGCCCTCAGTCCGTCTCTCTTTGCTTTCTGCTGCGCGTTCCGAGCCGGCAAGGTCGATCAGACTCAACGTAGAAACAAGAACGCCACCTGGCACAATTGCCTTCCGTTTACTGCTGGAGCCCCCTCCGCTAATATTACGCTCACGACTTTCCACCACAATTTGCACTACAGCATGACTTCGGGAGCTGCGAGCATTGTATTGCGTGCTACTCGTCCGCCTGGCGTGATCACCTCGTGCAATGACCCTGAGTAGTTGCGTGGGGCTTTGGACAATTTCTTCCTTTAATGGTGTCGCATAGACTCCTCGCTTCTTATCTTCTCGTAGCTTGATTTCTTCCTGTTGTGGTGTTCCAACCCCGCCTCCTGCAGGTATTGCTAACAGATCATGTATCCTTTCATTATAGATCTCAAGGTAGCTGACTCGTAGAAGAAACTCCCGGTGAGGCGTTTCGCGAATGTATGAAAAAATGTCCGTAATCGCCAAAGGTATGACACCTGGAGAAGTGGTTGTGCCTTGCATGGAAAAAGTCTTCCCTGTGCCAGTCATTCCATAAGCAAAGACAGTCCCGTGATAGCCTTCCATTACTCGTCGGACTAGACGCTTCGCAGCCGAATCATACACTCTCGCGTTATGATCGTGGGTAGTAAAGACATTATCTAGGTCTTTATTTAGTACGAACCTTCTTTGTGGAGGGTTAGTACCAAAGACGCACCGTAATAATATTCACCCCCCTCCTTCCCCTTGTACGAGATTAGAGACCTTCGCCCATCCACCATCCACTCTCCTTGAGCGCGTGTTTCGGCAGGCCCTACATCTGGTCTCACTCTGACGCTGACTAAGACATTACCCTTCCCATCCTTTTGTCCAGAATTTCGTTTCGTTTTCGCGCTTTCGCCTGATGTTGTACTAGGCATTGGCATTGCTTCGTCAATATCCTCGAATTGTGTCGCACTTGTCGAATAGGAGCCATCCACGGAAGAACTCGTACTATCCAGCGGTGAAGGAAGACTGAGCAGACCTTCCGACCCCTGTGCTCCCTGAGCACTTGAAATAGACTTGCTATCTCCTGTTCCGTTTAAAAGGCTCGGGGCAGATCCTGGTATGCGCAGAGGTGGCACGCTTGGCGTGATACCGCCAGATATCCGCGGTCGCTTATTTTGAGGTGTCTGGAGCCGCTTATGTTCGGGTGATGAGTTTGCACTGCTGGTCGACTGTGTAGATGCAGTTGCGCTCATTGCAAGGGGGCTTGTTGGGAGAGATGAGAGACGCGCGATGCCTCGGGGGGGTTGAGGAAAGGAGCCAATGCTAATTACTTTGCGAACAGACTTACTCGCGGCTGCCGCTGCTGTTGTTGTTGGAGAAGTAGAGTTTGGTTGTTCAGACTTGTTATTCCCAAGCGTGGGTATGCTAGATGTGGAGTGCGCGTGCGTCGGGGGTTTCGCATTGGAAGCAGGAGTTGGTATGCCACTCGATGGCGATACAGCTTTACTCGAGGGTATCCCTGATTGTACTGACGCCGAGGACAGTCGCTTTGCCTCTGATACTGGGGTCGAAGTTGTGGAGCGGTTGGACCCTTCTCGGGCTTTGGGGACGGGAATGGACGGTAGAGGCCCGTTGGGTGGGTTGAGAGACGGTCGTGGAGGGCGGAGCGTGGTCGCCATTTTTTTTGAATTTTGTTTTGGCCGTTTGTAGTGATCCTCGTCAGTTACACGGCACCTTCCAGGATGGGAGGTGTAGGCCGGTTGATGCTAAGCGAGCAGACCGTCAACCAAGCCCATTGACCCAACGAGGTTCACGCGAAGATGGTCGATTGTCCGTTCATGACATGCCAGCGGGCTCTGCGAAGTATATCCTCAGTATGATTTGTATATGGATGCCCAAAACGGTTTTGCCATACCCAGCTCAAACGTGAAAGAATGCCGAATGAAAGACGGTGGCGTTCGGGGCCAATCTGTTTCAGGGCAGGGATTTTCCCCAGAGCTTCAATGCAGCTACCGCGAAGACGGGAAGCAGGCTCTGTGGGTTGCGCAAGCTGACGACGCGTGTGACTATGGAGCGGATCTGAGGTGAGTGACAGGTATTTGCACTGGGAGCGAAGAAGGCGGACCGTGGTCGTGCTACAGCGAGCGTGGGAGCATTCGAGTAAGCTTGAGGATTGTGACGATGCCTGCAGGTGACGGGACAGGAAAAGGGCAGCCAGCTCAGGGATCCCTTTGCAATCCGTGGGCCGGCCTAAAGTGTGCCGCAACCTTCCCTCCCGTTCTGCGCAGCACGCATGCAACACCGTTCAAAGCTGATTCGCGCCGCTAGCACTAAGCACGCGGAGAGCGGGAGGTAAATGGAGTGGTCGAGACACGCTGCATCGACGCGTTCAGAGAAGCAAGTTCGCCGTCACGCCGCACAAAGGGGGCGCTCGGTCGGTATATGCCGTAGAGAGAAGATTGCTAGGGGCTGCTCGTGTGAGCTGTCCGAATTCCAGCCCTTTCAAGGAGGGAACGCACTAAGATCACGCCTTGACCTCGCGTTTAGGGGTTGAGCCCCAAGGCCCCGGGCTCGTGGCAGTGATCGTCAGAGATGAACCTAGAAAGCCCTGGGCCTATAGGGGACAGGTCACTGAGGGGTGCAGGTGCGATGCTTCGCTTCGCGCTCTGTGGAACTGCTCCGTGGGGAGAAGCTCTGCACTACGGAGCATTTCATCCCTCATAATCCAGAGCATATCGCTCCCCTCCCCAGGTAGCTCCCTGATGCCATCCTGGCCTACGTGTCACGACTGGCTTCGACGTGCCCGCCGGACAAGTGGCGGCGTGCAATGTGGACGGTCCATTCGCCAAAGCCAATCGATGCCCTAGCGGAGGCGTGATAACGTTCATCATGACCCGCATTGGTGGATGAGAGAGTGCTGGTTGCCAACGATACGATCGCTAAGCCCATCCTTCGCATTCATGGCTCCGATACTTTGCTCCATACAGGATCGAGAATCTACGTGACATGTCCAGATTGGACGCTTTGCTTTGACATGTGTATAAAAAAACTATTGATCTTCGTTTATTTCGTTTAAAAATGTATCGCGGCCGACGATCACATGAGCCGGCGCATCCGTAAAAGTCGCCAGAGATCTCCTTCGCATCCCCCGGGAGCCGAGGGCGGAAGCTCCACCCGTCAAACCCCTGCTAATTGAACGTACCAGTGTTGTAGTATCACTACCCACGCCAGCCACCCAGACAATCGAAGCTTCACAGGACCCTGATTGCGACAGCGCATTTACGAGGTGCATAGCACGAGCACGACTGCCATCAGTGACCATTGCTGACCCCGTTCGACTCAGGAGTAACCCCGTTTTGGATGAACGGCTCTGAACGTCCATTAATACCCTCCGGCCCCGACGCATGCTTCGCTGCAACAGCCGGATCCGAGGTGGCGTCCCCATCGTGAACCGGACCACCATTGTAAAGCCCATGTTTGACATCGTCGTTGATGATGGCCTTCTGCGCCCCATTTGGACCCTGATGTCCGTTAACGTTCTCCGCCGGTTTCTTGTTCATCGTGTATCCGGTATCCGAAGCATCCACAAAGGCCTCAAGCCCCGCTCCCTGACGAGGGTAATCCTTCATGATTCTCTTGTGCTGCCGTAGCGCCGCATGCATCTCCTGCGTGGATACATCGTTCAAAAAGACGCATCTGCCAAGGGGACTTGGAACAGCGGCCCTGAGCTTGCCGTCTCGCGTTCGAAGAATAGCCTTGGTAGCCTTCTCAAGCAGGTCTTCATCGAACTGATGGTGATCCATGGAAAGACCTGCTCGAGAAAACAAGCCGAGGATCCTTTTGTGTTCTGCGTCGCCAAGAATGCCACGCACGTTCGCAAGCGTGGCTGAGTAAGCCATGTCGATGGAGATGGCATGACCATGGCGGAAGGGCACTTCTGGGACAAGCTCATGCATAGGAGACCATCTGCGAGAGCCATCATTAGTCGTCTTCATTTACTTGTCAGGTCGACGGAAGCCTTACGTATGTCCGTATGCAATGACTCGATCTAATCCAATCTCGTGTAGGTTCGGACTTTCAAGCTTGAGCATCTCATAGATGCCAGCCCGGTTAATCTCGTCTGCAGCCTCTTTAACAATCTTGGGAGCTCCGTCTGTTCGACCAAAGCCAGTGTTGATAAGTTCGTCGCAATATTTCTCCAAAAGCTCAAACGTTCGCAGGTGAGCACAAGTAGAGATCTTGATGAGCTCTGCAAAACCGTTTCGAATCTGGGCTTTGGGCAAGGTGCGCAAGAATCCAAAATCAAGAAACGTATGTTGAGGAGCGTGGTAGGCTCCAAGACGGTTTTTGTAGTTGCTAACAACCCGCAATTAGCTTTGTCTTTGCAACGTGCATATCGGTGGTGCTGACCCATAGTTGACGGCAACTTTGATGGAGACTGATGCGTCAATCAGCCCGATGACTGTGGTTGGAATCCGAATATAGTTGGTGTTCCTCCGGTATGCCGCACAGGCAAATCTAAAGTGGATCAATTAGTTCCGGTCCCTCTCGTTCGGGGACTCTCCCTTTCGAGATATCGGGCCAGAGTGCCTTGATGTTATCGCTGGCGGTGGTTCATTTATTACCCAGCAACGTCAGTCACAAGTCCGCCTCCTACAACAAGAACCGGCTCCTGGCAGGCGTGAGCGCTACACATGCAAAGTGGGTGTAGGCAGCCACACCTTTCGAAAGATTCCGAACGTATTCATCGAATCCACGATTGAAAGCAACGTCTCGATCGATTTTGCTTTCTCGCCAATCATCGTCTTGTGGATCTTCAACTCCAAATTGAAGTGATCAAAATATGCTTGCATCTGGTCTCCGTAGGTATCAAAGATGTTACGATCCATGACAGCAAGGCATCGCCCCCATTTCTCGTAGCAACCCGCGAGATTGGGGTTACGGGTGTCAAAGACTCCATCAAGAAAGGTGAAGTCATATTCAATCTTCTCGTAACCCTCAACATGGAATCCATCCTTGGTCTCTTTGACCGTTGCCTTGAGGTCCGACATTTTGAGAGGAGAATTAGGAGGGAAAGATTTCTAGACACGAGTGCAGGATAGAGGGTAACGATTGACCAAGCTACCTCCACGACGCGGCCTACCAAAGAATAAATACCAGCCAACACGAGACGCGTCGAAGCTACAGGACAAGGATCTACAGCAAGCTTGATCATTTTGAGCGTCGGTCAAGGAAGTATAACGTCAACCACTTCTCGTCGCCGTCCACTCTGCTGAATCATGTGGGTTGAGAACGTCCAAGGGATAGGCCACGAGCTTTGCCCCATGCAGCATGCACATGTGGGATCGAGGCAAAGATGACGGCGAATCGCTCAGTCCCACAACAACCCCCAGTCGATCCGTTCCTCGTCCACGTTGGAGCCAAGTCGTGATGTAGCTTTAGCTGAGCGACCTCGGCGGGCTATACTTGGAACGATGAGCTGAAGCCGTGCCATCTGGAAATCATCTAGGGTCCTTCCCGTTTGGACTAATTCCATAGGAGTTGTTGGGACAAAGTAGTCACTGACCCAAGCATTCGTCAACGGACCCCTCCAAAAGGTCGAGAACCTACAAGCACGCACAGGAGTCAATTCCGCGTGGGATCTTAGATCCTAGCGCGATCTTGGACAATCCTCGCACTGGGCAAAGAGCGAGGTGCCGTGCAGCTGGAATGCATGTGGTCTCGCTTTAAATTCAACGGAGTCAACGCCGTGTCCATACATCCCACGAACTTGCCACCAATGGCTGCTCTCTAAACCAATCGGGATCGTCGATGACAGCAGCACTTCAGAAAATGGCGCATCTGATGTTTTCTGGGCATTGCGCGACCCAAGTAATAGGGGTTCGTAATGGGGAGCTCGACGGAGTTCGCGCTGAGTCGCTTGCCCTAACCATCCTCAGTTTAGCGATCGACGACGTCATGATGTTTCGAGCCTGAAAGTTTTTCGTTTGTTCCTGCATTGAGGCCTTCGCGATGGTGCGATTCCTGCAAATACGATGTGCCCTGGTTAGAAGCTGCATTGCCGTTGAACTCCTAAGCAGACGTCACCGTGATTATCCATTCCACTGACCATTCGTATGTGCCCCACTTCCAATGGCCCAGAGTGAAGCGCCCCGCATTACCCGACAACAAATATTTGCTGATCGACCTCAGAAGCACCTAAACGCGAGTCACGATGCTGGGGTGCTTCGAATCCCGCCTAGTGCCCGCGTCCTGAAGTAGTTATGCGCCCGCCAAAATTATCACTTGGTGTTTACCACCACAGCATCTTAATACTGAAATTTCCACTGCGAATCTGTTCCACAATTCAGATATATAGCGCGAATTGATATGTACTCTTGAGTAACAGCACAGGCATCAGAAAAGGTCCTTCCATTGCAGAATGACCCAATTCGACCAGTCCAAGGCCTACGTTGAGCAGGCAGAGGTCTTCTTCGACGATGGTCGTGAGATTGAACTCCTTCACTACATCTACAATCAGTCGGACCTTGACGCTATTCGCGGCTCTCCCAAAAGACTGCTTGCCGCAATAGACGAATATGCAAGAACCCAAAATTACCTTATGAACGTGGGGGAAGACAAAGGAAGGATTGTCACCAACCTTATCGAGGAAGTTAAGCCAAAGACGATGGTCAGTCAACTGTTGCAGCTTGGAAAGTCGCCCGTAGATCTGGTTCTAGATTGACGGGACCACAGGTGGAATGCGGAGGTTACATTGGTTATTCGTGTATCCTCTTCGGAGATGCTGTCAAACGCTCGGGTGGCCAGAGATATTACAGTTTAGAACGCCATCCGGTTTTTGGGGCCATAATCATGTCGCTCATCGACTTGGCTGGTCTGAGCGACGTTGTCAAGGTTATCACTGGATCTAGCGATGCTTCCATTCGGCGGCTTCATGAGAATGGAGAACTCAAACACATTGATCTCATGTTCCTCGACCACTACAAACCGGCGTATACCACGGATTTGAAGTTGTGCGAAGAGTTGCGCTTGATCACACCGGGCTCCGTGCTTGCGGCGGACAACGTTATCAAGCCTGGAAACCCACCGTACCTTGAGTACGTGCGCAGTTCCGTGGAACAGAAGCGGAAAGCGACCCAAAGCGAGGGTCTTCGTGGTGTAGATCCACGATTCAAAGATCGCACTTCAAAGCAGTACAAGGTTGAACTTGATCTTGTTTCCTCAAATGGCAACCCGAATCTTGTGTACGAAAGCAAATTGACCCACAGCTTTGAGCCAACCGGCATTCCTGTCAGTGTTCTGCAAGCATCGGCGTGACAATTCGTGGCTGACATAGCTTCAGGACGCTGTTGAGATATCAAGATGTGTGGGAGAAGAGCACTGAACGTAACATTATCAAGGCGACAGAAGACATGAACACAAAGGCCAGAACAAATGGAGGAGGAAAGGGGTCAAAGCTTTAGCAAGGTCCGGTGAATATTCCCTGTAGTCAGCAAAGACATTGTACCTAACCTTGGGTACCTGATATCTGAGACTTACTGTCTATCAAGAATTGGTAGATTTCATAGAATCGTTGAAATGCGTTCGGCTGATTGAAGATTTTTCGAGCAATCAGCCTTGTCGCACACAATACCGCATTAAGGCGATAGACCAGCTAAACAACGGTCATGACGTAGACTCCTGTACCTCTCAGCTTATCGAATTTTAGGAGGTACAAGTACGGCTATTCTGACAAAGGATTCATCTCGCAGAAGATGAAGTCCAATATGCGAGCTACAATCCAAGCAAGACTACCTCAATTTCTGAAAAATACATCTCTCATTGCTCTCAGTCTCATCACTCTTTCCCAAGACACCTTCTTTCTCCTATTAATCTCAACCCTCCGCCTGTTCATTGGAGATGCAGTGACAAAACAACGCCGCCTCATCCGCGGCCCACACACGCCTTACTTCGAACCCAAAACCATCCTCGTCACCGGCGTTGGAATGTCCAAAGGCCTCGCCCTCGCCCGCCATTTCCACGCCGCCGGCCACAACGTCATCGGCGCCGACTTCGAGCCCTTCGGCGCCCTCAACCCCGGCCGTGTCTCTCGCAGCATCCGGCGCTTCTACACGCTCGACGCTCCCTCTCCGCAGCAAGGTGCGAAGCGCTATGTGCAGTCGCTGCTCGACATCATCGCGCGGGAGCGCGTCCAGCTGTGGGTCAGCTGCTCCGGGGTGGCGTCCGCGGTAGAGGATGGCGAGGCAAAGGAGGCGGTGGAACGCGCGACCGGATGTAAGGCGGTGCAGTTTGATGCAAGGACTACAAGGACGCTGCACGAGAAGGACAGCTTCATTGCAAGGGCGGCGGAGCTCGGGCTGAACGTTCCAGAAACACATACCGTTACCTCGCAGAATGAGGCGCTGAGGATTTTGAAGGGGGCAAAGCGGGAGCAGTTTATTCTCAAATCACTAGTCTTGGACGACGCGTCGAGGGCGAACATGACGCTGCTGCCGCGCTCCTCTGATGTGGAGACGGAAAAGCACGTGAATGAGCTTCGGATCTCACCGCAGACGCCATGGGTTTTGCAGCAATTTGTAAAAGGTCCCGAATACTGTACACATGCGCTTGTTGTGAAAGGTGTTGTTCGCGCTTTCGTTGCTTGTCCGTCATCGGACCTACTCATGCATTACGAGGCATTGCCGCATGAGTCACCCCTGACCCATGCCATGCTGGATTTTACATGTAAGTTTGCAGAGAGGCATGGAGAATCGCTCACCGGTCACCTAAGCTTTGACTTCTTGGTTGCCGATGCAGAGGTGGAAGAAATGAGGCGAAGGGGGAAAACGCGAGGAGCCACTGTAAACCTCTGGCCTATTGAGTGTAATCCAAGAGCACATACAGCAATCGTGCTGTTTGACAAGAACCCGGATATGGTCGATGCATATCTGGATTTGCTCGATCTTCCGAAGGATGCATTCACTCGTCAGAGGCAGCAGCAGGACGCAAAGGTTAACGGATTCGATCTCGTTGATGGCGATACAGGACATCCATTTATCTGGCCTGAAGCGCCGCACAAGTACTTCTGGTCGGGACATGATTTTGTGACCTTGACGATACTGCCTATCATGTCTTGGTTGACTTCGATTTTTGGCGGAAAACCACCTTCAAGAGCAGATGTGTTTGACCACTTTCATCTTTTCTTCAATCATCTCGTTCTCTGGAAAGACGGTACTTTTGAGTTTTGGGATCCTTGGCCTTGGTGGTGGTTATACCACGTGTACTGGCCTATGAGATTTACCTACTACGCACTGTCTGGGAAGAGATGGAGCAGGATCAATGTTAGCACGGGAAAAGTTTTTGAGTATTAAGTCTAGTTTGTAGCATTAAAAGACTTTCATGTAGCTTCATAAACTAAAATTCTATCTAATCTAACCCCGTTTCCTCGCAAATTCCAGCTACTGATCGTCGCAAAAAATATTTAGCAGCTAATACACATGTAAAGTGAAGTAGAAAGAAGAAGCATATTAGCATCACTCGGCAATCTCCAATTCCCCGGTCCTATTCTGTGCAAAATCATCTTTCCACTCATCCCAAATCCGTGTGAGCTCCTTCACGTACTCCTTGTGCAGCTCCTCCACATATCTTTCATCCGGCTGCTCCTGCTGCTGCACCATCAACGGCCGACCCACAACCACATTCAATGGCCGTCGATACGGCATGATGCCCACATCGTAATTAAAAATCCCTCTCGCATGGAATAATGGCACTGTGAAACCCATGAATTTCTTCACTAGCAGCTGCAACTTATGTACCATCGGATGCTGGTCCGGCCGAACCTGGTCATAGAGCTCATTCTCTCCAAACGCCAGTACAGGAACAAGATCAGCACCCGTGCGGATTGCAAGCTTAACGAATCCTTTGCGCCGGTTCAGCACGAGCTTCAAGCGACCCGGCTGCGCATCGAGCGACTCACGCGCCCCTCCGATCACAATCGTGATCGCGCGGCCCATGCCCTCTCGATTCGGCCCGCCACGCGACAGCAGGTTTTCGATGGACTCGCCCGAGACACTGGCGAGGCCCATGCGCAGTGCATAGTCCCTATACAGCGGGATGCGGAAATTGGCGTCGAGGGTGAGCAGGGTATTGGTGAGGCCGGGGAAGAGCTGGCGGAAGCCGAGGGCTTCGGTGCCGAAGGCGGCAAAGGCGCCGTGGCTGATGATGCCGTGCGGGTGGTAGCCAAAGATGTATTTGCGGGTTGGTGTGAGTTCTTGCGAGCGGTGGAGGCGGGCGGGGAAGTAGGACGCGAAGAGGGACCAGATTGGGAGCGAGCGAAGCCACTCGCTGCGGTAGGAGAGCTCGCCAGAGGTGCCAGCTCGGGAGAAGAGGACGTAGATAAGGTATGGAAGGAGTATAGGCCAGAGTAGAGGGATAGTGCAGAGAAGGAAGAAGAAGGCGAGCATGCCTGCAATAGATATGGTATGTAAAAGGACCATCAAGGTCTGTAGGCGACGTTGAAGAGGCACGTTGAAAGGCGCCCAGCGTATGCTGCTCTGTTCCCAGCCTAAGCCAGCTCGTTTTCCGCTGGCGAGGCTGCTTGTGCGCTTCTTTGGCTTTGGCATTTCCTTTTCATCCTGCCGCAACTCCTCTTCATATGCGTCATCTGGCTTCGTGCTTGTGAGAACGTCGCCATTTGAACCTTGATGTTTCTCAAACTCCAGTATGTTCTCATTGATATGCGCTTTTTCCTTTCTTACGCCATTTTCTTTCAGTGACGATCCTCTCCTATGCCTTGCTTTCTTTTGTGGGCTGGTTGGGGCGTCGTTCATGCCCGTACCAGATAGTTCGACTTCACTGATTCCATCTATGGCTATAAGTTTCTGAGCTAATTCATTCTTAATTTGTTGATGATCTTCAGGCTCGACCGCGGCTTCTTTGTACGACATTAACTGGAGATCCAGGTCTGCGCGCTCGTCCGGGCGAGATGGTTCTGGATGAAGCGACATTGTGGCAAACTTTGAGTGCCTGAACAATGGACCGGTAGCGAAACGGTCTATTGTCACTCCATATTGTAAATGGACGTAGATTATGAAAAACAAGAATGAGCGAGAACGAAAAAGAGGGAAGCTTATCGGCTGGGAGAAGCAGTGACGTCGTAAGCTTGAAAAAGTTCGGAGCTTCGAAGTCCCCGCCACTAGGTAGAATATTGCTCACCGGCTTTTTCTTGTATCTAATAATTACTGCAATTTTCTCGAAACATATATATCGCGTTCCCGCCGGGTCAGCCTTACTATTCTCCTAGCTTAATTCATAGCACTGGTGCTTAACAGCGTGCTAGCTACCTGTGCTGTCAAGGTTTCCGTCAGTTATTCAAATGAACAATTATACAGCACTACAGCCAAAGCAATACGTATGTATGTATGTTCGAAACAAGGTAATTCCAGAGCCAGCGGTCGCTTGCCAGCGCTGTGATGGTGTTGGAACCGTGACACACTTTGCATATACTTCTTCATGCTATCATTTACCTACCTACCTTAATATACAGAAGTAACCAATCCGCCACATTACTAGGCCTAACAAAATATGCATTTCTTACCATCTTATCTATTATCGCTGCGAGTCAGTTTTTAATGCTAAATACGTATAAATTGCATATCATATTGCCGGCTGTTAAATAGCCCCAAGCATTGCTGCGCTCTTTTTTACTAGGCCTGCTTTCTAGACCCATTTCTAGGCCTGTTGCTAGGCCTGTTTGCAGGTCTGTATTATGAGGTTTGTTGCGAGGTCTGTTGCGAGATCTACTACATTGTATAATGCGCTGCTTATTACGCTGCTTATTGTGTTGTCTGCTAAGGTACGCTGCCTGTTGTGCTGGAAAAAGTTAAATAAAATTAAAAAAAAAAAAAAAAATTGTAATTGTATTAATATTTGATGTTTCTATGTTAGATTGAAACTAGAGGATTTTGCTCCCACCTATTCTAAGTAGGGCACGGAGAATTGTGGTGTCCACAAACTTTTATCTTATTACTGTATGAACTGATCGAGCGAATTATTGATTTAGGCCTTCAATCAAAAGTCATTGGGGATGGAAGATATTTCCCATATCTACAAAATCGTGGTGTTCCCAGGGTCCAGGCCAGCCAACATTCTGCCCGACTGATTATTCTAGAGATATTTCTACAGGTGATGGGCTAAGGTAAGATTATAAAATAATTCAGTTTGGCACTGACTAATAGTCCAACGAAGACTGATTGAAGCCTTGCCATCCGTAGCTTCATCCTGTCTTTGATGCTGTTTCCTATGGAGTCAGAATGGTGTTCGAGTCGAAACTCACGAAGACCTCAAAGGTGTCAAAGTCACAGAAGAAGAATCCGTTGAAAGCCCTTCGGCGCTCCTCATCGTCCTCTCCATTTGCGGCCGCTCCACGTCGCAAACCATCCCAAGGTTCCGAGAAACCCCGTTCTGATCAGACCAAGACCCCAGAGGAGCCAGAAGTTGAGGCCTTGGATGATGTTGGTATCATCACTTCATTACCTACAGATCGACCCGTCAGTGACATTGTGGATCTAATGAGGTACATTCAAAAACGGACTTTTTGCGAAGTGCCGGACCGAGCAGCTGGCATGAATTCGACACGCATCGCAGAAGTGCTGAACTTTAGATTGAATCTTCCGCCAATAGCCTCTGTGGCACATATTCACGCCCTCAGCCCAGTGCCAACCGCTGCTGAACGAGGGGCAGACGAGTTGCTGAAAGCGGGCACAATTCGCAAGATTGTCATCTCCGGACGAGGGTCTGGCGCAGCTACTTTTGGCGAAGGTCTGGTCCTGACTGAAGATTGGGAGAGATTGGTAGCGCGTAATGATCAGCTGAGCGAGGAACTCAAGTCAAAGTATCTGGAGGTGCTCCGCTCCAACCCTACTGCGTCGACCATCGCAGGAGCGAATTTTACGAAATCCGAGGCTATTGCTCTCATGACTGCAGGCTTTCTGACTGCCTCTCAGGCGACTACAATGTCTGACTTCCTCCGTCCTGGCGCGTTCAGCCCTTCGTCGGGCTCGCTGGCATTTGTCTCCTCTGCCGGGTCGAACGCTGCGTCCGGATCTATAGACGCAGTCGGTGGTACAGGAGTTGTACACTCTTCTGGGGGTGGTGGACGAGGTCTTAACTTTCAGGACGACTCACTTGCCGTCAAACAGAATTTTGCACCGTCACTTCCAAACATTGGGCCATATCTCAAGCTTTTGGTGTCCGCTCGACAGCACATGCTCTCTTTAATCTCAAAGTCGTCACCAAGGCATCGTGAGGTGCCGCTTACGTTACTTCGGGAGCGGTGGGATGGCGGTATTGCTTCAGATGATCCTGCCAGCAAAGCGCGGGCCGCCAGGGGGGAAAATTTTGGAGTTCTCCCAGGGAGGACAAAGAAATGGAGAACATTTTGGGGTCTCAAATTTGAATGGGTTCTAGAAGAGGCAGTCGGTGGGGGCTTGATAGAATGCTTCAATACTGGAAGCGTAGGGACAGGAGTCCGGGCTCTATAGATGTTGATTGGGTTCTCCTAATCACGCAATAAAATAACAATGATTAAGGTATCTAGTCTCTTAAGCAAACCGCACCCTACAGTCATACGTCTGACGAATATTGACAAACACCTGCAGCGACAGTGCTATTTACGTTAAAGTTTCACGGCCGATCCAATAATTATGGGGTATCTATCACTAGACTAAGAAACTAGGCATATGAGGCTTCTGGCCCGGGAGAGCCGTACGTGAAGGGGAATCCGGAGAAACAGGAGTGCTGGTGTCGGCCTCTTCTAGGGAGAGGCTTGCACTGACAGACCTAGCCTTTGAATCAACCATTTGCCGAAACGCACGCTCGGTATATCCAACAGCTTCGTACCTACATCCGCAACAACCAGACAAACAGACAGCGTCACAGCCAGACTCACTAGAAATCTTGAGCTTAACCCGGTGGGTCCAATGTCGGGGATGTATAGTAGATTATTGACCCAGCTTTCTTCCGTAGTGGGATATACTTGTCCGAGCATTCGAGCAATCCGATCGCCAACAACGTTTAATATGGTAAGGTGTGTCAGGTAGAGCATGAAACTGATTTTCCCTAAATATCGAAGCGGGCGAATGTTGAAAAATTGCTGCAGCCATTCAATGCGCAAGATCGCATACACCATCATGTAGGCTCCCCAAGACTGCCAATATCGGTAATACTGGTTTTGATCATAGCTTTGCGGTGTCAGGATGGAAAGGTACTTCCAGCCTGGTGTGTCAAAGGAATACTCCGGATGGCCATCATGCGCCGGCTGACAAAGTAGGTAGTATCCGGCGACGAAAATAACATGGCTGATGATTGTCTGTGTCCTTTGGGTCAGATACCTGTTAAGGAAGCTTGTATCCAGCGAATAAGTGTCGACGTAAGACAGAAGCAGACCACCTATGAAACAACCCATTGTCCATCTGCCAAGTTGAAGGAGCACGACCATTGTGAGATCGAGCAACAGCACACTCCAGAGAAAAGGTAGCCCGCTAAATATGCACGCTCCTGTCAGGGCATATATCAACATGGAACCCTTCAGCTCGATTGGAATTGTCCAGACAACCAAATCATAAGTGTACCACGCTTTATCGGAGCCATGAATTTGAAATGGATTGAAGAATTTTGCAGATTCCATGGTCCAATTTCCAATCTCAGCGAATAAGCTCTCCTTCGGTGGCGCCCATGAGACCTCCGCCAGAGCTTCAAAAGGTGCATGCATGAGAATAGCAATTACAAACGTGACGCCCAACGTCGGAATATACAAACGTATAGGTCTTCGAACCACCGCCGACACCAGGCTCATTGCACACGCATCGCGCTTGCCCTCGAGGACGTGGACCAGTGTCGATCTGCTGAGCACATATCCCGAGAGAACAAAGAAGATTGCGACTGCGGCGCTACCGCCGCTGAACACGATACGCAGGAAGGGAAGACTGGCGAAACAATAGTTTCCATTCTCGCCGAAACCGTGCTCGTGGACGTTACCATCGAAATGTCCGATATAGTGTTGGATCAGGACGAAGAGCGCGGCAAGGCCGCGCAGACCATCGAGGAAAGCGGTGGACCGGGGAAGCGTCTTGGGCGGTGGAGGTTCGACCTCATGTTTGAGTTCCAGTTGACGCTCAAGGTCGAGCGTTATATAAGTTGTCAAAGGCTCTCCCAGTAGATGGGTCATGCTCAGAAGGAGTGCTTGGGTTTCTCGTTTCTGCTGTATAAGATCATTTCTGGGAAAATCCAAGAAATATCCTCAGCTTTGTCTGTATAGACGAGAGAAGAAAAAGCATGGCATGAAGTACCGCTTGCCGAGGTGTCACGTTCTAAGACTCCATACGTGGTGTGCTAAAGGTCCTATCTTGGCCAATAGACTGGACTAGGCCTTGAACTTGCTAAAGATCCATTAGCCTGAAGCTTTCCAGCGCCCCGTCCGTACAAGGGTACTCGTCAAGCTCCATCCTACGTGCCCCAGTTGAATCCTGCAGGGTCGTAAAGCTTGGCCTCAACCTGCTTTTTGAAATTTAGCAGCAGATTGACGGTGCAACGGCATAACGCAACAGGTCTTCAGCTGTTCGTGTACTGGCAGAGATTACGTCCCGGAATCTAGAACGATACGGAAGCTAATATTAAGTACCTGGTACCTTAGGTACCCAATTAAGAATCCGCTAGTTCAGGTACAGGTCACGGCAATGAATCAAAAATTCTTCCGCCTGGAATCCTTCCATCCAATCACAAGCCTTTCAAATATAACAGCATATCGTTTCTCTACCACCTCAACCTTCTCTTTGAATCTACTCAGTAGTCTAGCTATGCTTCCAACAGGGCCTAGTTAATATATGTAAAGAGCCTAATCCGGTTTTTGGATGGGCCTCTGATCCATCAGGTAGGTATAACTGATCCAGGAGACCATAGTAAATGATCTGCTTCCTCGCGTCTACTTACCAATGCGCGACGGCGAGATGGACGGAATGAAACGAGCTGAAACGGCATAATTATCGGTTCTCGAGGAGTCTTACTGAGCGTGAAAGCGTCTTGTGATCTTACGCTAGGATGCGCCGGAGGGTGCTGGAAGAAAGTTGATTAAAATGCATACCCTAATCTGGGGATCTTGTCTGTCGGCCGCTTTCAGGAAACGAAATCAAATCAATATCTGTTACATCACGATCCATCGAGGAAACCAAGACTTCCTTCCCCAAGCTTACCACCGGGGTAATCACCAGACAAGTCATCTCCCAACCCTCCTCTGCGTCCCTCCTCCCCGCGCCCCGCTCGCATACCCATATCCAGACCCATACGCCCCCCTTCCCCT